>CM046450.1:14162101-14319601 GCA_025506515.1 Flaveria trinervia | reverse complement strand
TATTATTATTGTAAGACAGCATTTGGCCTTCATTAGAGAAAAAAAGGAATTACGCACTTTAAAATGGTTTAAACATGATATTTATACATTAATTTTTGTAGCAAATATTTTCAAAGAAAATAGCCAACCTAGATTCGACTTTTGACAGCAAACCCCATTTTCTTAGCATCTTCACGAAGCGCAAACTTTTGAATTTTCCCAGTCGATGTCTTCGGCAGTTCCTTTTTAAAAACCACCGACTTCGGCACCATATACCCCGGCAACTTCCCCTTACAAAATTTAATTATCTCCTCAGCCGTCGCCCGACTCTCACCCTTCAAACTCACAAACGCACACGGCGTCTCCCCCCAAAACTCATCCGGCCGACCGACCACAGCCGCCTCATCCACCGCCGGATGCAAGTACAACACCGACTCCACCTCCACACTGCTTATATTCTCGCCCCCGCTTATTATCACATCTTTTGATCGGTCTTTTATTTCTAATACCCGTCGGCGTGTATCACGCCGACGTCCCCAGTGTAAAACCACCCGTTTTTTATACATTTGGAAGTTGACTCGGGGTCCTTCAAATACCCCAACATTAAACACCCACCTCGTAAAACGATCTCACCCTGAGTCAACCCGTCACGAGCCACACTCGCTCCTGACTCAGGGTCAACAATATCCACCGCTGACATCCCCAAAGTTCTAACCCCTTGTCTAGCTTTTAGCCTCGCCTTCTCCGTCACCGGAAGTCGGTTCCACTGTTTTTTCCACGAGCACGAGACGACTAACCCACCCGTTTCCGTCAACCCGTACCCATGGGTCACGTCGAACCCGAGAGCCTCCGTTCGTAACAGCACCGCCGCCGGCGGCGGAGCTCCGGCGGTCATGATGTGGACGGTGTGGGCCAGTGGTTTTCCGGTGGACAGCATGTTGAGCACCACCGGAGCCCCGCACATGTGGGTCACGTGATGGGCGGCGATGGCGGCGTATATGGCGGCGGCGTCGAACTTCCGGAGGCAGATGTTGGTGGCGCCGACGGCCGCCGTACCCCACACGAAGCTCCACCCGTTGGCGTGAAACATCGGTAGCGTCCATAGGTACACTGGTTGTTTGGGTACACCCCATTCTAACAGAGAATCAACAACCACCATGAACGTCCCACGGTGGCTGTGAACGACGCCTTTCGGCGCCGACGTCGTCCCCGATGTGTAGTTCAACGTCATCGGATCCCAATCACTCTCCGGCGGAACCCAATTGAACCCACAATCTCCATCTTCCACCATAGCTTCGTAACTGTTAACAAACCCACTGTTTAATTGAGAAGATACAGATCCTTCGTCATCGATTAGGATGAGTTTGGGATGTGGGAAATTCTCCGGCAGTAAAGAAATCGCCTGTTGGATAACTCCGGTGAGCTGGTAATCAACGAACACGAGCTTCGATTCGTTGTGTTTGAGGATTACTGAGATGGTGCGTGCATCTAATCGGGTGTTGATGGTGTTGATTATGGCTCCGGTCATGGGGATTGCGAAGTGGAGCTCGTAGGTTGCGGGGATGTTGGGTGCGAGAACTGATACGACGTCGCCTTTGGCGATGGGGATGGCGGAGATTGATGAAGCTAATTGACGACAACGTCGGAAGGTGTCGGCCCATTTGTAGGTGAGATTGTTGTATATGATTGATGGTGAGTCGGCGTAGACGGTGGCGGCTCTTTCGATGAAGCCGAGAGGGTGAGGGGGCTTGAGTTTGCACCATTGGGTTTCTTCAGTGCTTCCATTGTTTTGTTGCAGGTGGAGATGATGAAGAAGATGATGAAATGAGGGAGATGGAGTTTAATTGGGTTTTGAAGTTTTATATTGTAGTAATGCTACGTACCTACTACATAACTACATGTACTTCAGTTAAACGTAAAATTTTGTCAATAAATAGATCTAAATGGTTTTTTATTCTTTTTTGAAATATTGGTTATATTATTAAAAGACCATTGACTTATTAAAGATTATACTTTTCAACAATGACCATTTATTTGGAAAAAAATGATTTAAAATAAAAGTTGTTTTAGTATGAATGAATTACGGTTTTTGGTCGTGAGTGACCACCTCAACCCGCCAAGAGAGGCAACACTTCCTCATGAGGTTGCTCGTGATTTTGGAGCAAGGGAAGTCTTTTTGATATTTTATTTCTTTCACCAATCATAACATTACATCTTATCATTTTTCATTCAAATTAAGTCTTATATTCACACAAGTATCATTACATATCTTTAGTGAGTGTGATGGTGAAAACACACACTATTTGGATGGGGTATACGTAACAACATTTTATCCTTACACTCGTTTACCCATAACATATAGCTTTAGTATATGCATCAAACGGTGGTGTCAAGGCCGGCCCATTAGTAGTTTTAGGGAGTCACTGGGCTTGGGGCCCCCCAAAAAATAGGGGCCCATTTTAAAAAAAAAAAAAACTTGATATACATTAGTTCTTTTCTTGGTTGGAGAGGTAGCCAGGTAGGGTTCCGAACCCTTTTCATCACCGATAGGGTTCCGACCGTTACCCATCTATTGTCGGTCACTTCACCCACCTCACCACCTGTCACTTCAAAGTCCGCCGTTGCACGTAATTTTATTTTTTTTTCAAAGAGTCGGCTGCGAGCCTGTGACCTGCGGGCTGCGGTGTCCGTGTCACCTTCCGCCGCATCTATTGTCACTTGTCTGCACGTTAAAGGGACCCTCGTTAAATCTCTGAAGTCTAAAACTAAGGCTCAAGTCTGAAATCTGAAATCTAGAGTTTGAAACGAATGTATACTCAAATCTGAAATCTCAATTTGAAATCTGAAATCTCAAACGGGTTCTCTACTCTTGAGTCTTGACTCAAGTCTCCAGGTGACCAGGTTCGTCTATGAATCATCTACACTCCTTTTTTACTCTTTTTGAATCTAATTGATGAATTCTCCTTAAGTGCTTTAGTGCTTTGAATCTTTGTCTCTTTGATATCTTGATTGTTCTATACTTCTATGTAATGTTTAGAGGCTCTGCAATTAGTTTTGCAGATTTGATAATTTGATTTGGTAAGTGGTAAATGGTAATTTGGTATTAGTTTAAAATCATTTTGGTTTTACATTAGGACCATTACTCCATTAGATTAGAGCCTTATAGTTTTAGAACTTAGAAGTTTGGATAACTGTTTTGTTAGGTATTAGATAGTTAGGTATAGAAGTTAATAAATTGATTTGGTACTTTTGTAATCTAGAATGTCAAATCGATTTCGAAAATACCCTTTCGGTGCATAAATAAAGGCAAAGAAGGCAAAACAAGAAGCTTTAAATGAATCAATAAAAGGATCACTACTTAAGTTCGCTAAAACCTCGAATACAAATGATACAATAAATCAATATGGACGTACAAACCTAGATGAACCAACAAACTTTGATGAGCATATGAATTTAGATGAACCAAATGATGTGAATGATCCTACAAATAGCGATGAACCTACAAATATTGATAATCCAACAAATAGTAATAAACCCACAAATAGTAATGAAACTCCAAATCAATTTAACGAAACTCCAAATTTTATTGATCCAAGTCAATGGAATAATATTAGTAATAATTTAAGAGATCTTATTATAGAAAAATGCCCGGTTAAAATTTATAATTATAATTTTCAAAAGATAAAAATTTAAGAAACTTTAATACTCTCTTTATATGCAAACTTTACCGAATAGAGAAAAATATGAAAGAAAATGGTTGATTTATTCTATGGAGTTAGATAGAGTATTTTGTTTTTGTTGTAATTTATTTAATGTAAATCAATGTACACGTAAGTTAGGAAATGAAGGTAGTAATAGTTGGAATAATATGAGTAGAAACCTAAAAGAACATGAAACAAGTAATGTACACATTATCAATATGAGAACATGGATGGATTTAGAGATAAGGTTGATGAAAAATAAGATGATTGATAAACATATACAAGATCGAATAAATAAAGATAAAGAACATTGGAGAAATGTGTTAATAAGAATAATTGTCATTGTAAAGAATTTTGGAAAAAATGGTGTATCATTTCGTGGATCAACCGAAAAACTTTTTCAAAAAAACAATGGTAATTTTTTAAGTACTATTGAGATGATTGCAGCAGTCGATCCAATAATGCAAGAACATATTTGACGTATAAAAAATAAAAAAATTCATAATTATTATCTTGGACATAATATGCAAAATGAACTAATTAGCTTATTAGCAAAAGAAATTAAAAGTCAAATTATTAAAAAATTTAACGAAGCTAAATATTTTTCAATTATACTTGATTGCACACCTGACACAAGTCACAAAGAACAAATGTCCATTATCTTACGATGTTTAGACATTTCTTCAACCCTAATAGTTGTTAAAGAATATTTTATAGAATTTTTAGTAGTAGATATCACACCCCAACCTTGACGGCGGAAACGTCGAGATGTGAGGGTTAAGATTGTTCACAACCACATAACGCTATATTAAATTGTAAATATTATTATCATAAGTCTTGAAGTAAAAATACAATCATAATTCCCAAACAAGTAATAAGTTCGAATGCAACAAAACATAAAGTAAACTTTTTATTTCATTAACTAGGTCCAAATCCTAGATTATGGCATGCTTCAAAAGATCACTTTAAGCTTGAGGTTGACCTGAAACATGATAAAAATAAGAGTCAACTACAATAGTTGGTGAGTTTCCAAGGTTTTCATACATAATATGAAAAAGAAAGTTACAAGTAGCAATTCATGTCATAGGTTATAAGCTAGTAAGGTTATAGAACACATATCGTTACAACCAAACCTCGACTTGATTACAAGTATAAAAGATTGGCTAAGTGTATTTGGTTCCCTAGTGCACAAGCATACGGCTCCTAGGAGTCGGCAATACATCGACTTTAGCACCAAATAGGCTTGTCAGGCCCAAAGATCTAAGACGTTGCCAGGCTAGCAATAGTTAATGATTGTAAACAAACTATGTATCTCATATAAACACTTACAATAACCAAATAACCATGACAAAATAATAAGTTGAATTGCACGTGATTTACAAGTCTCAAACGTGTATAAGTGTATCATGTATAAGCTATCATGTTTCACCCCAAGTTGGTGTAAAAATATGAAAAAGGGGCAAGAAAACTCACGTGATAATATGTATATAATGGAGATTATTTAAGAATAGTAAACGTCGTTCCAAGATAAACGTCACAAGGCACCTAAACATATGTAATTACAAGATTAAGTTTAATAATGAATTATTGATTTAACGAGAGTTAAAATTTCAAGTGGAGTTTGGGGATCTTTGTAGTCGTCTAAATAATGTACAAAGAAATATACCATTTGTGTAAATTATTATAAAGAAAAAAAAATAACATTAAATCATCGATAATAGCTAGTGAAGTTTAAATATAACTTGAATAAATATTTCAAATAATCAAGATTTTAACGATAATAACTTAATGGTAATATTTGGACCAATAATTTATTAATTTATCATTCAAAGTCCATTTTAATAGAAATTATCCAAAAACATCCTTTGTTAAAATTATTTATTAACAAGAGAATTAATTAATTAACTTTAGAAAAATTATAGAAAATAATTTGATGTCTTTGAAAAATATTTAGAGTTTACAAAAACCCTTTTTATATTTATTAAAAATTTTCTATAATTTATTTAAGGGCTGAAAAGCCTTAAAAAATGTTTGAGGGTGCCCGGTTCGAACCCGGGACCTCTAAGTGGTGGTGAGAGCGTTTAACCAGTGAACCAAGGCATCCAGCCGCGGTAGATCTTGGTTTTAAAACATTAAAAACCCATATAAACAAAACCCCCAATTTCATAAGAACCCTAGAATCGATTTGATTCCAATTGAACATCGAATCGATTCAATTACAGGTTAGATTCATGGGGCTTTTATTCCCCATGTTAAAAAGATCATGTAGATATGCTTAATTACCCGAATGAAGTTTGGAAAACGAAGAACAAATGGAGAACAAACGAAGAACAACCGCGGCTATGTCGCGACTGGATTCGATTGCAATTGGTGATAATAACCCAATTAATTGCACAGGGAGCTTCCACGAGAGACGGTGATTGATAGCCCTTAATCAATTGTGGTTCCAAGTATGCAGAAGGTGATGCTCGACTGAGGTGCAGTTCGCGATGAAGGTGGTGCTTGTTCGAGCTGTTTGGTTGTGTTTCGAATGAAATTAGCTTGTGTAAGAGTTTAGTTACAGTTAGGCGATCATGTATGTGAGTTTAATTTGATTGTTATGACTTGTTAATACTCGAACGATCATATGATTAAAGTCGCCGGTTACACGGCGGTTCGACTTGTAACGAGTGCTTTAATCGCACCGGGTACATGCATTTAAGGTCGCGAACGAGTTCGGAACGGTTCACATGGATTCGGATCAACAAAACGGTTGATTTAGACCTCGCCGGTGGTCGGCCGACGGTGGCCGGAAAACCACCGGATTGCGAAGTGAGAAAGAGATTTTAGATTTCAATTTACACATTGGCCCCCTCATGTTTAGAGTAGTTGTCATTTTATGTTTGAACTTAGATTTTAACTTTCAAAATTGGCCAAATAACCCCCTGGACTTAAATTAATCTTTAAGTTTTAAATGTTTTATGACTTATTATTATTATTATATTATTATTATTATTATTATTATTATTATTATTATTATAATTATGACTTGTATCATTTTATATTATTAATATTAACATAATATTATTTGGTATTTTTATTTTTAACTTTCACACATTAATAACCAAAGAGAATAAGCATAAATAACACATGAGTTTCATAATTGTCAATAATGACCCTTATAAGAATAAACGAAGTTAACGTTTAGTTAACAAAAATTCGAGATGTTACAGTAGATGATAAAACTGGTAAAGGTATATTTGATGCTATTATCAAATAAATTAATAAAATAGGACTTGATGTAGATAACATTAGGGGACAAGGTTATGATAATGGATCAAATATGAAAGGAAAACATCAAGGAGTGCAAAAACGCTTACTAGATATTAACCCTAGAGCATTTTATACCCCATGTGGTGCTCATAGTTTAAATCTAGTAATTTGTGATATGGTTAAATCTTGTAAAAAAGCTAGGATTTTTTTGAAACAGTACAACGGGTTTATTGTTTGTTTTCATCATCTACTAAAAGGTGGCGAGTTTTAAAAGACAACGTTCCATATTTAACTGTTAAATCATTATCACAAACACGTTAGGAAAGTCACATAGAAAGTATTAAAGCGATTAGATTTCAAGCTCCACAAGTAAGAGAAGCGTTATGGATTATATGATGAATCAATTGATGATGATGATCTTAAATTTAAAAGTGAAGTTAAATCCTTAGCTAAAACTGAAATAGGAAATTTTGAATTTTTATTAGGCATGGTTATTTGGTATGATATTATGTATGCTATTAATATAGTTAGTAAGAACTTACAAGCAAAAGACATGAGTATTGATGATGCTATAACTCAATTAGATGGACTTATTTGTTTTTTTAAAAATATAGAGAGATGATGGATTTGAAAAAGCTATGATGGCAGCCAAAGAGATTGCATTAGAGATGAATGTAGAACCTACTTTTCATAAAAAACGTATTATTCATAGAAATAAAAAATTTGATGAAAATATTGATAATGAAACTTTGAAAACACCGGTTGAAAGTTTTAGGACTGATTACTTTTTATACATAGTAGACCAAGCTAGTTCTTCACTTACAAATAGATTTGAACAATTTAAAGAGTTTGAAAGTACTTTTGGTTTCATGTTTACTATTAAAAAATTAAAAATCGTGAATGAAGAAATTTTAAAACAGAAGTGTATTAACCTTGAAAATGTTTTAAAACATAATGATAGTATAGATATTAATGGTTTAGATTTATTTCAAGAACTAAAAATGTTAAGAGAGATTATTTTTTTAGAATCAGACACACTTATTGGTATACTAAATTATATTAAAAAATTTAATTCTTTTCCAAATGCATATATTGCCTACAGAATTTTGTTAACTATTCCCGTAACTGTTGCTTCCGCGGAACGAAGCTTTTCCAAATTAAAGCTTATAAAAAATTACTTAAGATCTATAATGTCACAAGAAAGATTAAACGGTTTAACTACTTTGGCTATTGAAAAAGAATTTTTAGAAGGATTTGATTATAAATATTTCATTAATGAATTTGCATCATATAAAGCTAGAAAGGTAAATTTCATATAAAGGAAGAGGGTTTTAATAAAAATATTTTTGGATAGGGCCCCATTTTTTCTATTTTGATTGGGGCTTCAAATAATGTTGGGACGCCCTTGGGTGGTGTCACTTTCCATGAGGTCAGAGGTAAATAGTGATATAAATTAAAGTAAATAGATTATACATGTGTTTGTGTTAACAAAAATTGTATATGCTTTGTTGAAATGCTAATTTAGTGGTTACATCGAAACTCCACGATTTGATAACAAAGATTTCACCGGGAGTCTATTAACCACCACTCTCTAGCAAGTAATGTTAACTTTAATGGGCACAAGATTGAGCCATGAAAAGGAAACTTGGATGTTAGGAAGAATGAGGGGTACGTTCAATGCGCTTTCTCGTCGATTTGGTTGAAAAAGTCCCATCTTCCATCGGTTCCCACCTCCACATGTCTTCTGTGTCACGAGGGCTGGACTTACGAAGACACATCTCCATGTCCACTAAATCTGTCAATTGTTGCACTGCTCGAAGACCAAATTTCCATCCCCAATTGAAAGATACAATACCTTCGTCTTGTATTATACGATCCGCCACCGCACGTCTTCTCATACTTATTTTGCCTCGTGTCAGTATCTAAGCAAGTACCATTTAACGATTGTGGTAAATGCTAATAGTATTCTTTATATGCTTTTCAAATTATAAACATTTTTTAATGAATTAAAACATGTTTTTTTTTTTAAAAACGTAATTGTTTAAAGAAAAAGTTATGTGAAATATAAAGCTTTTTTAATACAAAAGAACTTTAAAAAGATATTATCTTAAGAAAAATTAAAGTGTTTAGAAAACAATTTTTTAAAGTAAACTTTTTATAAAGACGAAAGAGTAAAGAATATTTATTCTTGTTTTATTATCTAAAGTATCTAATTATAGTTATTTTCGATCGTATTTTATCTTTGAGTTTTTTTATATGCTTTTAATATTTATTAGTGTTCATTTATTTAATATTTACATTCAATCCTCATGTATTATATTATATGAGTTTTTAAACTAGTAATGGAATTAAAAAAACGTGTGGCGAAGAGTAGAAGACCGTTCATTGTTGCTAATAGTTTTTAACTTTGTTATACGTGGGTAGCATGTGATGTCTTATAGACAATGCTATAAGAAAAAGTATAAGTTGAATTAAGATATAAAAATTACCTGAAACAAATCACTTTTTCAATCAACCTCCTCGTTGATCCTACCAATGTTTTGAAAACGTAATCAATACTCCGATCGGGTCGTTTAATAGTATTAGTTTCTCTAATAAAAATGTTTGCTTTTAAATCCTTTAAAATGAAATTTGATAAGATTACTACAAAAGAAAAAAAGTAAATTAATATTTTGGCGCCTGGGGTTAGGGTCACTTAACTCTATCGGTTAAATTTTTTTTTTAAGATATCAACCGCTAATATTTTATTTATTAACTGTTTTGACCTCTAACACTAGCTTTGTTAACTTTTTTCTGCTAAATGTAAAGGTAATTTGATCATTTTTCACCTTAATGATTATTTATGTAAATGTTAAATATTTAGGCTTATTTAGGCATGATTTCAAAATTTCCAATACAACAACTAGGGGTGAGCAAAAAATCAAAATAACCGAACCGTAACCAAAATAACCAACGCAACCAAACCGATAAAACCGAAACCGCTAGAAAACCGATGGTTTGGTTTGATGATTTTTTAAAAACTGATTTTTTCGGTTTGGTTTTGGTTTTGCTTGTAATAGAAACCGAAAAAACCGAATCGAACCGATATAATCAAACTTGTAAATTTAGAGGTGTAATCATATACTTATAAAAATTATTAGTCTATTAGTTACTTGTTTAACTTATCTTATTTAAAATAGGTTAAATATTTAGGCTTCAAGAATAATATTTATTTATTTTAATTCGAATTGATAGATTAAAATGTTTTATTGAATATATTGTTCTTATATTTTATGTATTGCATTTAAGTTTAATGTCAACTAAATTATAAAAATAAGAGATCAATAAAATAATGTAAGGCCAAAGTTTTTTACTTAAATTCATTACTTTAAAATATTTTTTTTCTAAACCTTAGAAGCACAAATGGTAAAACCGAAAAAAACCAAAAACCGAACCGAAACCGAAGTTAAAACCGAAAACCAAAAACCGAAAAAACCGATACCGAACGGTTTTAAAAACCTAGAAACCGAAATATCGGTTTTTGGTTTCGGTTTTAGGCCAAAACCGAACCAAACCGACTATGCACACCCCTAACAACAACCACACACTACCACCACAAAATGCCATAAAAATTTATCCCATCAGAACCCCACACCATCTCCACGATAGCAATCATCTTCCTTATCTTCGTCACTATCGCCACCAAGGTGTTTCTCCACCACTCAAAATCATTATTCCTCATTGCCGGAGCCGTCATTCCTAAATCCCCCAATCCACACAACACCAACCTCCTCTACTGGTTTGAAGTCAACGCCATATGGCAGTATTCCGACTTCATCTCCCCCCTCCTCCAAATTCAACCTATATATCCCCGACCTCCTCTTTTTTGGATCCTCCCATACGACCCAACCGGACCAGACCAAGCACTTTCAAGTGGAGTGCGTGATGGAAGTCATTGGAGCTGTGGGTTTGTGAGGTAGCATATGTGTAAGGCCCCGTTCCCGGGACGCTTACAGCTGGGTTCTCATCGCTCATAAAACGTATAATTACATTTGTATTTTATAAAATCGCAGCGGAAAACTAAAACAATCTTTCATTTCCATGTAAATGCTTTTGCAAATTAATACAACATTCATTACAAAATAACTTGTTCGCATTACAATGCAAAATCATTAATCAAAAGAATGCCATCCCAAAAGAGCTGAGTAGTCGCCCGTGCCATCCTCAGCAATCATTACCTGCCAACTGGAAACACATCAAAGTCAGCGTTACTGAGTGAGTTCTAGTTTTATAAATAAAACATACTTTACTTTACATTCGTTCGCGATCACACATCATACGTACATACAGATAATATCAGTATTATCTTCATCATTTCGTTCATTAACTTACTCATTCACGTGTTACATTATCGTTCGTTTCTCTATCTAGATCCGGTCAGACTTTACCCTCTTCGTGGTACTCAGCCACGATTACTGAGGTCGACTGACAAGGATCTTATTCTGTACAATATTCCGATCATTCATTTACGTTCATTCATACTTCGTTCTTTCATACATAATCTTTCGTCCCTTTATACTTTCGTTCCTTCGAGTCTGTTGCGACAACATGGTCGCTCACCTCATTAACAATCCCAACGACTTCGCGCTATCCGAGTCTGTTGCAACCATATAGTTGCTCACCCCGATTGCCAATCTCAACGATAGCATGCTTTCCGAGTCTCTTGCAACCATAGGGTTGCTCACCTCATGGCAACTTCACAATAACGCGTTGTCCGAGTCTGTTGCAACAACTGAGTTGCTCACCTCCTTTCTCTGGCCATCTTATTGATGCCTATGATCCGAGTCTTTTGCAACCACACGTTGCTCACCCCATTGGCAATCTCCATGACTGCCTGTGATCCGAGTCTTTTGCAACCACACGTTGCTCACCCCATTGGCAATCTCCATGACTGCCTGTGATCCGAGTCTTTTGCAACCACACGTTGCTCACCCCATTGTATGCTTGCAAGCCTTTCCTTCATTCATTCGTCATTCAATAATGCATGCATTCTTACTTTATGTTCCTCTTTCATTATCTTTCACTTTACGTTACATAATACTTCATTCATTCATTAACATAACACGTAAAGTCACAAGAAAGATAGACATACATCGTAATAAGGAACACATCATACACATTCATCATCATCATACAGGGCAACACCATACACATATATAACATGCATAAACATGCAACATCATCATCATACCCAACATGCTTTCTAAGGCCCCAATCGTCATCTTACATGCTCTTACATGAACCCTTACGTCAAAACTTACATCTGTACTTTTCCCCGAAAGTCAGAAGTCAAACTACACTTTCCTCGGGTGTGACAGCCCTACTCGGGCGTATGGACACCCTTCAGTCGCATGGCCTCCATGCGACTGAACATCATGCGATTGAACTGATGCGGATGAACACCTATGCGAATGAACATCCGGTCATGCGAATGGACATTGCGGATGGACCTCATGCGAATGGGATTAATGCGAATGAGCACTTATGCGACTGGACCTTCAGTCGCATGACCTCCATGCAACTGGCCTTTCAATCGTGCGAATGGACCTTCAATCGTGCGAATGGACCCCAATCACACCCTAATCGGCCGTATGGCCTCCATTCGGCCTCCAGTCGGTCGCCTAGCCCTAACTGATGCAGAATGCGGTTCATCCCGACTGCAGCCGAGGGTTTTCGGCCTCCAAACTCATCTAAACCCATTTTAAGCCCAAATCGACCATCCTAAACCTTAGGGATGCGTACCACGACACCATTCAAGCACACACAAGCTCACAATCAAGTCACAAACGCATCATACATACACATACACATACATAAACGGGTCAACTTACACACATACAAAAAACTCGATTTCAGATGTTTTCCAGCCCCAAATCGTTTGAAAACAAGTAAAAGAGGGGTCTTAGAACTCACATAATCGAGCACAATGACAAGAGCTTCGATTTGGCTTGCTTCACGACGATTTTGGCGACCCGAACCAACTCGAACCAACTTTTTCTCCTTTCACTCTTGTTCTCTCTAAGAAATCTGAAATGTGGGGTGTGTGGGGAGAGTGGGCTGCCCTCTCCCTACTAGTATCACCACATTTCCCAACTTTTCTTCGTTGGCGAGTTTGGTCCCTTGACTTTGAACTTTATTTTCTTTTCTTTCGTCACCGGCTTCAAAATAATAAATAGCCGGTGTTACAATATGGCGGTGAGTTACAAGGAGAAGGTGGTGTTCGTGTATTTGAGTGTGTGTTGAAAGGGTGATATGGGTAAGGGGTTGCTTAGCGTAAGGTGGTTATGGGGCTAAGCTACAATGTAACATCTTGTATTTTTAGGTTAAATTAAAGTTAACCTTGTTAAATTCTTATAAGGACCTTTGTTGTCAAATATGAAACTCATGGATTACTTATGCTTATTGCTTTAATTTGCTTTTTAATTCTTTATCTTGAAAGGTTATAATGTTAATTCTTTTTGTTACTTATTAAATAACTAATAATAATAATAATAATAATAATAATAATAATAACATTAACAACTTATAAAAATTATAAAACTTAAAAAAAAATTTGAAACTTAAAAGTTATGGGGTTAGTTTTGTCAATTTATAAACTTAAAAAGAAAGTTTAATGCATAAAATAATAAGCCTTCAAAAGTTGAGGGGCTAATTGTGTAATTATTTAAAAACCAAACCAAAACCCCCCTTTTTCTTTCCCGTCTTTCCGGTCGGTCACCGGCCACCGCCGGCCGAACCTCCGGCGAGCCCCGAAACCCTCAAATTTTGTCGATTCATGGTCTAAAACCGTTCCCAAACCGTTCTAGGATTCGATTCAAACTTAAACGCCTTGTTTAATCAAAGTTAAAGCATCGGATTCGATCTAAACTATTACATAACCGAAACATCTTCAATTCACTAGCCGTTCAGGCATTAATACTCCTTAATAACCTAATTAAATTAACCTAAACGATGCTATACTGTTTGTTAATCGAACACCACACTCAATTGAATCTAAAACAATCAAAATCTTCGCAATTGAACTTCATCTTCGTCGGGAACCTGCAACTTAGTCGAGGCCACTGTCCGAACAACTTTAACTTAAATTGACAAGGGGCTTCGCATCTGGATCATCTTTCGAAGCTTCCCTCGAGTTTAATTTGATTATCATCGTCGTTTGGGGTAGCAAACAAGTAGTACGTGGTCGCGAGCGGCTCGTGTACTCGTTCTTCATTAAAATCTCACCAATTCGGGTAATACGACACATCTTCACACTCGGTTTCATATGGGCAATGAAAACCCTAAGTTTAATTTCATTAACGACATCGATTTGGTGTTCAATTTGATTCAAGAACAACCTAGGGTTCTTGGAATTGGGGGTGTTCGGTCGATTAAGGATAAATCAAATTGGAACCGGGCTATACCGCGGCTGAGAGCCTTGGTTCACCGGTTCACACTCCACATTCCAACTTAGAGGTCCCGGGTTCGAACCCGGGCACCCTCTTATTATTTTTAAAATGGCTTTTTAGCCTTAATTTTATTTTAGAAAAATTCTATTACATATAAAAATGATTTTTACAAACTTCTAATTTTTTTAAAATCAACAAAATATTTTCTGAAAATTTATTCTTATAAAATATTCTAATATTTTATTATAAAAGTTATAACTAAGTATTGTTACAAACAAATGGATTTATATAATAATTTGAATTATTAATTATTATTGAGTCCTATGTTTTCTTTGATTAAAGATATATGTTTTGTTGCACAAATTATTAACAACGGTTATTTTCTCCTTTAAAATTTTAAAATACTTCTCTATTGAACCAAATATGTAAATAAGGATTTACTAAATTGTTATAAAACCCCAAAAATCCTAAACTCTTGTTTGCGTTAAAACGTTAATTCTATTATTAACTGAAAAATCTTATAAATACATATATTTTAGGTACATTGTGAAGGGCTACGTTGAATCGACGCTTTTGATTATTTTTCTTATTAATCATCCAATAAATACTTTTGATCAAGTGAGTATTTCCATACTCCTTTTTGCTTATTTTCACACTTTGGGGTGAAACATGTTAACTTATTATCATTGCACTTGTAAACTTATTTGAGACTTGTAATCTTTATGGCAATTCATCATGCAAAGTTGTGATTAGTTGAACTTTTTTGGTTACCATGTTATGGCGTTATATGTACAATCCTTAACTATTGCTAGCCCAGCGAAGTCATAGATCTATGGGCAAGACAAGCCTACTTTGGTTGATCGAAGTATACATAGCTGATCGTATAATCTTGTAAACATTTGAGACTTGTAAAATTTTGTCGAGGCTTGGTTGTTGCATTGTTCATAACATCCCTAATCACTTTATTCACTAACTTATGACTTAGATTGCCATCTTTTGTATAATCTATGTATTTAAAACTATGGAATGTCACCAACATTATTGTTGACCTTTTATTTTTAACATATTTCAAGAAACGCCCAAGTTTGATTTCTACACATTGAAGCTTACACATCTAGGAATGGACCTAGATAAATAAGTGAATTAAAATGACTTTTTATCGTTTATGTTATGTTTTTATTCCTTTGAGACTTAAGCATGTAATGTTACAATTGAATTTTATGATTAATTTATATTTGGGTTATTAATAGCGTTATGTGGCTGTGAACGATCTTAACTCTCACTCCTCGACGTTTCCACCGTCAAGGTTGGGGTGTGACATACAAGCATTTTGTTGGCTCAGACGACTGCGAAATTGAGGAAGTAGATGCGAATGGCGTTCTTTAAGCCTCCTAAGAATATGCCTTCTTGCTTTTTCTCTAATAGGGGTTGTGTTAGGTGGTGGTGGTGTCTAGTGGTTGTATTGGGAATTTTGAAATTATTCATAAATAACCCTATATATTTAACATTTACATAAATAGTCGTTAAGGTGAAAAATAACCAAAATACCCTTTACACTTAACATAAAGAAGTTAACAAAGTTAGTGCCAAGGGCCAAAATAGTTAAAAAATGAAACATTAGGGGTTGATATGTCAAAAGATTACTTTTTGGACTACTAGGGTTAATGACCCTAACCCAGGAGCCCAAATAGTAATTTACTCAAAGAAAAATGTTTCTGTTATACAAAAAAGAGTAAATTACTATTTTGGTCTTCGTGATTAGACGAAAATTACGGTTTTAATCCAATAGTTTATTTTTTTACATTGTCAGTCCAATAGTTTCAAGGTTTTTTCAATTGCAGTCCACACCACTAACACCATTAAAATTTTCTATTAAGTTAATGTTAAATGACAACTTTGCCCTTGTGATTAAAAATAAAAAATAATTTACAAAAACAAATAAAATCCCATTCAACCCACAACCTGTTTACTCTCGTAATAAATCAAACCCACCCCTCCCACCCAAAAGCCACCGGCGACCACCAAGCACTACCACATCCCACCATCATCGAAAAGCAAACCACACCAAGTATGGCCCCAAACCCTAAAATTGAAGCAAAAAATCAAGACCATAACTTAATTTGATTATGTTTATTTCATGAGAGAGAAGGAGTACAGTAGATGGTAGTGGTGGTAGTGTTATAGCGAATCTGGTGGTAGCATTATGGATGAACAAGATGACCAACATCTAGGGTTTTGTTGTGGTTCTTGTAGCTTCTAAGACCCATGTCAATTATGATGAAAAATGACGGTAAGGGCATCTGGTGTGGTGTTGCTGAACATTATGGTGGTGGAGGGTATTTGGTGGTGACCTTCTAAACAATGGAAGAGAGAAAAAAAAAGAGAGGTTGGAAGGTATAGATTGGTGATTAACATCTGTCATTTTCGAACTATAAACCCAACCCGAACTCATTTTGAGTTTTCATTATTAAATTATTTCAATAGTTTTAATGTATTAAATGCAACTTACATTGTGAATTATTTATTTACTAATTATTTAAAATAACTTGTAATAATTTATAGAGTTATAAGTAATTTTTTGTATAGTTATAAAGTGTTATTAATCATTATACAATAAATAATTAAATGGAAAAGTTTACTTAAAATTTATTAAGTTATAAAATGACTTTTAATAAACTTATAAATTTTTATTAGTAGTCATGAATTTCTATTAGTAAAAATAAATAATCAAGTTATAAGGTTTACAAGATTATAAAGTTTTAAAGATTAATAACTAATTAATTTGTTTTATTATTCAAATTAGTTTTTATATAAGTCTATGGTTTACTTTGTAATTTCCAAAACTTAATTTAAAAGTTTTAACATAAAATAACAAACAATTTAAACATCAGGGACCAAGTTGTAAGTTCTTTTGAAACACCCAAATCGCCCCCCTTGCCCGTATTTCCGGCGGCCCTACCTCCAGTCGGCTCAGGCAAGGGGTAAAACACCAAAATCCTTTGAAATTTCACCCAAGAACCGTTTTAAATAATGTCGTGCATCGGTTTCGAACCTTTAGATGTGCTTGATTTTTTATTATAGTCCGGTTATGGAACGTTTGGAAGTCGAAACCAAGTATAATCAAAGTCCCAATTGGTTCGGCAATTAAAACATGTTAATAACGCAATTAATCGAGCCTGCACGATCAACAAACTGTTTCTAATTCTTCAATGATTACAATTTCATATGAAACGTCGAATTAAAACATCGAGTTGAACCTCATTACGTTCGCATTCAACTCGAAATGCTTAGATGAACCGTGCCAAATAGAAGCTATGTAACAGAGGGCAAAGGTGCCTTCGACCCCTTCCAACCCGTGTGAACCATAATTCGTTGTTAAACTTACTTAATCAATCGAATTTTGATCTTTGTTCATCGCAAGATAGTCGAGACAAAACCGAGCCTAAATACTACAAATCGAGCCTAATCAAGTAAGTACAATACATCATTGAACTCGATTTCCCTTAGGGATCAAAAGCCCTAAGGTTAATCGAGTTGAAACTCTCAAATCATTGTTCAATTTTGGATTTGAGTAATCTAGGGTTTATATGAATTTGGGGATTTCTAATGGGTGATGTTCTTAAGGTTATAAAACCGGATATTAAATGCGGCTAAGGCCCTGGTTTACCGGTCACTCACTTGTATATCAACCTTGAGGTCCCGGGTTCAAACCCGGGCACCCTCATATATTATTTTTAAGGCTTTTTAGCCCTTAAATTAATTGTAGAAAATTTTAATAACTATAAAAATGGATTTTGTAAACTTTTAATATTTTTAAAGTCATCAAATCATTTTTGTAATTTTTAAAATTTAAATAATTAAATATTCTTTTTAATAAAATATTTTTCTTGGTTTATTTTAAATAGTAATTAATAAATTATTGGTCCAAACGTTTCTTTAAATATTCATTGTTTAATACACGTTATTTCAAATGGTGATTATTTAGAAACATTATCAATCAATATGTTAAATAATAATTATTTAAATAATTAGTTATTCACTTTTCATTTAACCATGTTATATATAATTAGTTAATAAAGTTATTTCTTAAGGTTTTATTTAAGTTCTTGAAACTTATAAAACATTACAACTTTCTATTATACGTTATTCTTAAAGTTTTGTAGTATAAGATATTTATAATAAATAATTTAAAAAGTTCAAAACTTTATAAAATGATTTTAGATAATTTCAAAGTCATTTAATAAGTATTCAATTAATCACCTTTATCAAGTTTTAATAATTAATTATTAAATCATTTAATTCTTTTCACACATTATTTCTAATTTCTATTAAATCAATAAATTAAATTATTGAATCATTTTAATTATTCTTGGTCTTAATTGATTTATACCATCTTTGTTAAACCAAAACATAAACATTCGTAATTTTATTTAATTACTTAACCCCTCCAAATTCCAATTGAAACCCTAGTTCACGTCTAATTGTTAATCTTATTATTAAACTTAATCTTGCAATCAATACGTTTAGGTAACTTGTAAAAGAAATCGTTGGAGCCTCATTTAAATTTTTATCATCACCTTAGATATATCTTGTGAGTTCTCCATGCCCCCTTTTACTTTATTTCACATCTTTTGGGGTGAAACATATTAACTTTATAAACTTACACTTGTAAACATCTTGCTACTTGTAAATGCACATGTAATTCATCTTTACCTTTTTGTCATTGGTATTTGTGTTATTATAATCTTATATGAGATACATATTTTGTTTAAAATCATTAACTATTGATAATCTGACGACGTCTTAGATCTTTGGGCCTGACAACCTATTTGGTGCTAAAACCCATGTATTGCCGGCTCCTGATGACGTATGCTTGTTCATCATAGGAACCAAATACACTTAACCAATCATATATACTTGTAATCAAGTCGAGGTGTGGTTGTAACTGTATGTGTTCTATAAGCTTGCTAACTCGTAACCATCGACATGAATTGCTACTTGTAAACCTTTATATATATATATATATATAATATATATATATATATATATATATATATTATATATATATAATATATATATAATATATATATATATATGCGTGTGTTTAACCCATGGGAACTCACCAACTTTATAGTGACCCTTTATTTTTAACATGTTTCAGGTTTTGTATTTGAAGATCTCTTCGTGCTCATATAGGATTTGGACTTAGTTAATTGAAAGTCTTATGTTGTTGTGTATATCTTGATTGTGTTGTATTTACTTAATTGACTTGTATGTTCAATGAATAATGATATTTAATATTATTACAACTAATTTAGTTCCATGTGCTATGAACAATCGTTTCACATTCGTCTGCCCCGATGATTCCGCCGTCGGTCGGGGTGTGACAAGGTGGTTTGATAATGGTGGTGGTGGCCAGAGGTGGTTGGGGGTTGTCACACTCCCGCTAAGAGCGGAAACACGGGGGCGTAACGAGACGGGAATCGTCATAACACATGGTATGCGATAGAGATGCAATAATAATAATGATGACAAGCGTGTCATGACAACACCCGACAACAAGGGGAATTGTGTCGTGTTTAGTCAGTATTCACGACAACATAGCCATAAGCATAAACATGACACATAGAGCATAATACATAGATGATAACATTGTATGCAATTCCCACAACCCGGGAACAAGTTACAAAGTATAACGTTGTTTGAAATAGATACATCAATTGTTTTCAAAATGACAAGTTTGGCCCGAAAATGCATCCTAGGGTCTCCACTAAGGCAGCACACCTAGAACCTCAGCTAGCATGATCACCTGAAAAGATATGATCAAAATGGTCAACAAAATTGTTGGTGAGTTCGCAGGTTTAAAGTAAATAAGTAATTGATGCTGTATAAAGTTGTTGCAGAATACCGTGCATACAGTTATAAGTAAGCAAAATCACATGACAAGAGCTTTACAACCAAACTTAATGACGTACACAAAGAATCTTGTCGGAATATATTCACCCAAGGCCCGTACCTGGCTATTGTTGGTACTAACTAGTATACCAACACGAGGGTGGGGGTGTCAACCCAGTAGTACTACCAATACCTAACCGTCGGTTCTATACTGGAATTAAATGGTTGTAAGAATGAACCACAAAGCAGACTCAAGCATGTATCAGATAAGTACCCACAAAATAGTAGCACGTTGATTCCAAGTATGTAAATTGTATGTATGTTGTACAGCATAGAAAACAGGCGAGCATACTTTTCCCCCATGTTTGTAAATGTTTGTAAAGTAGTATAAGCACAAAAGGGGCCACGGAACTCACATGTTAAGTGGTAAGTATGAAAGATCGAGATTCCCAAAAGTTGTATGCAGAGAACAGTCAACACCTATTGACAGTTATTGTTAAGCATTAATGACCTGTACAAAGCGTATAGTAATGTTTGGTCGGTTCGGGTCGTATCGTTTCGGTCGTGGGTAGCACACACACACAAGCGGACACACGTATCAGATCTTATGTAGATCCAAGTACTACGAGTAGTCGTCATTGCTTATGACATCCGTGAAATGATCTCGTGGTTATGAAAGATAGCACTTGTTAAGTATTTGGGGTTCCAATTGGATTGTCGATAATTGTAAAATGTTAGGTTGTTTTCAATTGAAATAGTATGTGCATGTTGATAGCGTTGACTTTAATCTTTGTGGTCAAGCAATGACACTTTTACTGATGTTACCTTATCATCATCAGACGTTCAAGGGGAAATCCACACTCGACATCATCAGTCACACAACCGGACCAGACGCTCGACTTAACGCTCCATCTGTACGAATCAACCTTCAATCGTACGAATCAGCTTCATTCGTACGATTGAGTCTTCATTCGCATGATTGGCGTTCAGTCGTACCACACAACACACATTCGCACGACCCAACCTCCATGCGCACGAATCAACCCTCAATCGTGCGATTGAACCTTCATTCATGCGGTTGGACTCCAGCCGTGCGAACGACGCACAATCGCATACATTCAGTCGGTCACCTGACTCAATCGCACACATACACACAGTCGCATGACTCAGTCGCACGACATGCCTAGTCGCACAACTCAGTCGCACGATTGACTTAGACGCAAGATTCAGTCGCACGACTCACTCAGCCGCACGGCTCAATCGCATGACAGACCCAGTCGCCTAAACTGCAGAATCGCGACTGTGGTCGGGCTGAGCAGCCCCCGAGCTGCTCTAAACGCGAGTTTTACACCACAAGGACTTCCAGAAACACTCTACAAACATACACAAACATGAAACACAAGCAGAAAGACCTCACACGCACCCACACGACCTCATGTGCTCGGATGAACCCGAGCACCCGAAACCCTAGAAAACACAGCAGTAAAACCAAGCCAAAAACGGGTTGAACAAGGTTGTCTACCTGCTAGGAATGAGTATACACGATGATACCCAAGATTTGGCAGTGAAAACGCAACAAACGTGACAGTTTTAGGTGCTAGATCGAGAGAGAAAGTGGAGAAGATGTTGAAGGTGAAGAAGATGAGAATGAGGATAAATGGCTGGGAATGGGGTTTATATACCCGGTCCAAGTTTGCAAAATGGCAAGTTTAGTCCCTGCACTTAACCCTCGAGTTCCCCAAAAATTTGTTTCGGTTGATTACGATCTTAAAATGTTTGTTATATTAAGGTTAAAAGCATGTTTAATGGCATTTGATAGTCTAAAATAGTTTTATTAATGACAATGTTTGAAATTAGAAATGATATATTTGGTGGTAATGGTGATGAAATTTATAAAAGGTTTATGCTTAGCATACGTTCTCGGAGGAAGCATAGGCACAAGGGAAAATAAAGCAGACATGATTCCTTAAAGCATCAGTTCATGAAGAAAAGGAAGAATAATTAAAATATTTCTATGCTTATTTATGTGGTTCGACGGACCTTAAGGTGACGGATGTCACATGGGTGGCAGTGGTGGTCGAACATGGTTGGGGGTGGCGGTGGCACCGGAGGTGGTTGGGGATAGTGGTGGCGGGCAAAGGTGGTTTGGGGTGGTAATGGTGGTTGAAGGTAATTGGGGGTGGCGGTGGCATCGGAGGTGGTTGGGGATGGAGGTGGTGGCTAAGGTGGTTGGGGTGGCAGTGGCACCGAAGGTTGTTGGGGGTGGAGGTGACAACCAAAGGTGGTTGGGGGTGGTAGTGGTGGCCGAAGGTGGTTGGGAGTGGCGGCGACACTGGAGGTGGCGGCCAGAGGTGGTTGGGGGTAGTAGCGATGGTCGAAGGTAGTTGGGGTGGCGGTGGCACCGGATATGGTTGTGGTGGAGGTGGTGGATGGTGTTCTTGATTTCAAGGTGTGTGTATGAGAGAGAGAGAAAGAGAGAAAAGAAAGAGATAGGGATAGGGGTGGGGATAGGGGAGGGGATTTTAAAAATATCCAGAGGCATAATAGTCTTTTTATATGATTTAACTGAACAAACATTAACGGTTATAATGGTTCAGGTGAAATTGAAAAAAAAATCCTAAAACTATTGGACTATCAACATAATAAATAAAGTATTGGACTAAAACTGCTATTTTCATTAAACCACAGGGACTAAAATAGTAATTTACTCTAAAAAAATAGATAGAATGGGAAGAGTTGTGAGGCTTATGCGTTTAAAAGGGCGGTGGGAATCATCACAACGCTCATAGCAGCACAACGAGGAGAGTTATAGCAACGGTCATATGGCTGTTGAATGGTCATGTATTTTTAAAATTAGTTACTAAATTACTTTTGTAAATATCAACTTATTTTTACCAAAACTTACATCTTCAACAACCACTTTTTTAAAATGTTTGCATATTACTTATAAAACAAAGAGAAAATTACATAAATGGTGTTTGTGATTTAATCATATGACCCATTTAATGTCCGTTAGATCATAACAAATCTAAGTACTAATATGCAATATGATTAAATCATATGCACCATTTGATCATATGGGCCATTTAATTTTTTTACGGTATGGGATGGGCATAGGATTACATGATATAATCGTTTACCCGATTAATCATACCTGTTGATCAGGTGCTATTTATTTGATGTTAAACATATATAATTTCATGTATTTATATATTTGTGAGTATAAAACGAGGTTATATTGATACATGTTTGTGTTGTAGATGTTTAGAGCTTAAAGATCATAATTTGGACGTCATAACGTGTGCATGGAAGATTAATTGAAGCATGAAAGTTTTTGGAAGTGAAACTAAAGCCATTGGGAGTAAAAACGCCAAAAACGATGTTTCAACGCATATTGCTCCACTACCAGCGCATACGACTTCACTACAAGCGCATAGTGCTTTTACACTAGCGCAATGCAGAACACTCGGATAACCCAACACACTATGCCCTCCTTCCAGCTCATAGATCATCGCATTTTGTGCTCCCCTCCCCACCAACCAGCTCCTGATTTTTAAGTTTTTTAACATTACTTAAAGATAACTCTAGGGTTTTGAATCCAACCTTTACACCTATGATTTTTGGATGATTCTACTTAATCCTCTTTTCAACATATATTCACCCAAGATCAAGCTCCAACAACATCCATTCAACCTTTGAAAATTAAATCATGCCGATGAATGGCTAAATCATTTAGATTCACCTTCGAGTAGATAGTTCTTGTACGCGAATTAATAAGTTTAATTTGAATTTGATTGTTTGGTTTGTTTTCTTTGACATAATTATTCAATTGTGAGTTTGATTAAACTTAAACAATTTGTCTATGTTCAAGAATTTACATTATATCATTCACATTGGGTTTTCTTACATCATGAGCAGTTTAATTTTGCATGTAAATATTTAATATCTATGAATTGATAATTTTGTGATGTGAGACTTAAAATTTGTTTCATAATTATCACTTTAATTGGATAATTTCACAAAATATTATGTATGTGTGATTACCAATTTATTTTTTTTAACCTATTGTGGATTTTTAAATTTGAACTCGAAAGTGATTGTTTTTTTCATCATAGTTTTCAAAACCATAATTAATTTATTGCTTATAAAATTATTTGCATTTGATTTAATTTTCATTATAAAAAAACAAAAATATTTCCTTTTCAGTAAAATTTATTTCTTAATTATCACTTTAATCAGGTAATTTTACAAAATATTATGTATGTGTGATTACTAATTTATTTTTATTAACCTATTGTGAATCTTTGAATTTGAACTCAAAAGTGATTGTGTTTTTCGTCATAGTTTTCAAGACCATAATTAAGTTTATTGATTTCTTAATTATTTGCATTTAATTTACTTTTCATTATAAAAAAACAAAAATATTTTCTTTTCAATGTTCACGTCTTGTGCTATAATTTTAAGGTATTCAAGCTTGATACTTTCTACCAATTCATTGTGGATACGACTCTTACTTATATGTACTAGTTATATGACTCTTACTTACCACAGTCATAATTGATGAGAGTCAATGTGAGAGTAATGAATAGATTTGGTCAAAGAAATATAGGCAAATATCAACAAAAGGATTTGGTCTAAATGTTAAAGAGATACCCAGCGAGTATAAACAACGGGTATTATTTATAAAACTAATGTGTATACCATATTACCCGTGGGTATACTCGATACCTGATGGGTAAAAACCCGATAGATTTTGAGTCGGGTTTGGACACACATTTTTATTAGTTTTAGATATTTAAAAACTACATTTTGGTGTATGTTGACCCATTGACCCTTGTGGATGACTTAAAGGGATGATTTACATACTATTTAAGTTAAATATATAGGTTTGAAACATTAAATTAAACTTTAATGAATTGATTGAACAAAAAAAATTTAGAATAATTTTGAAACTTGATTATTATTTTATTAAATTATTCTATTTTCAAACAACAACTTTTAACATTTAAATATTACTAATTATCAATTTAAAGTTGCATTAGTTATTGTACTATGTGTGTACATATCTTTTAATTTTTATTTTAAACCCAATACTTTTACATTTTATATAATTTAACACTTATAATTTTTCAATTTCAACATTAGTCTCGTATACTTTTTTTATAAGTTTTTCAATTTACATTTCGATTTAAATTTGAGAGTTAACACGCCATAGCGTGCACGTGTGTATAACGTTTTTACGTTTACATTCTGTTTGATTTTATTTTTTGATATTAATTTCTTACTACAAACTTTTTCAGTGTTATTCTTCGCTGACGGTGTGTTATATTGTTGCTACTTTGCAGAATTTTATGCCTCCTTCGCAACACCAAAAACTTAATACTAGTTTTATTTAAGTTTCAAGTCACCGGCTTATTTGAAATATATGATTCAAGTCAATGTAAGTAAATGGAAATTTCATTCACTAAATTAAATAATAAGAAATCCAAATATATTAATACATAGGAAAATGAGATGTTACAAACCATGTGCGACTTTATCCTTCATTTTATATCTACTCGATTTTCTTGATTACTCTACGTATACTATTCATAAAATAATAGTACCAGCAATGTATTTGCGTTAAAATATTTGTGTCATGCTTACATGTGTGATTGGTGTCAACTTGCTTAACGTGTACGACTCGCTAGGTTCGAAGTTTCATTAGCAATAAGTCAATACGTTACCACGCTACATCGTGAGCATATCACCACCGTATACTCGTTAGTGGGAAGAGCCGGAGATCAAGAGTAGTTACGCCAGGGAACTATCGAAACGAGCTTCTAAGACGGTAGAGACATAAGCATATGAATAGATGCATCATTCGAGATCCAAAGCAAATATTCATTAGTGTTATCGTTTGAATATGTACTTAGTTATGAACAACTTATTCAAGCTATTATTAAAAGAAAATTGTGTTTTTAACTCTTAGCCGCCATAGAAATATACGAGGAAACATTATAGAAATACGACTTATTAAAATAATTATGCTACTGTAAGCAAAGAAAGGGACCAACGGACTTTGTTTAACATATATAGGTTAATTAAACCGTTTCAACTGAATTGGTTTCACATTATCAATTTCTAAAGTTATGACTAACTTAAAATGATATTACATATACAGAAACACTGCAATCTCTAATGGTTTTAGTTTTATATTTCATATTTTATATTTTTGTAAATTTGTAATGATTAAGAAAATAAAATGGAACCGGTTTAGAAACCGACCCAAATCGATTTGTATAAGGTTGGATTTCCCTAACCTAAAATCGGTTTGAACAATACAAAATGAACCCGATCCGATTCGCAACCCCAACCGATTTGTCCACTTCTACTTGATATAACTTCGAATTTGTAATAATTAATAACATATACTTTTTATAAGAAAAACATAAAGATATTCATCTTAAGTGTGTGAATTCATATGTACTCTTTCTAACTCAAGTATTATAGCATTTATGGTAGGTTTTTTATTTTTATGTAAATGTGTGTTTTTATATTACGGAAAATGATTATAAGTAGTTGACGGCGAGTAATAGAGAAAATTTATGTTGTTTGTATCATGTTTTTTTATATTTAAAGAAACACATTATAACTCTCATAAATTTTTTAAATATTTTTGAAAATAATTATGAGTGGAAGGAAAAGAAAATATAACAATAAAAACATAAAAAATATATTATCTAATTAAAAGAGAGAGAAAAAAATAGATATCTCTAATGTAAATATAAGAATGGAAACAAAAAAGCTAGGGTGAATACTCTAAAGACAACATTATATTATGTAATAGTTTTACATTCACCAAGCAATTTATGGTGTGCAATATTCGAATCAGATTCGAAAAACTCGTAACTCGATTCGATTCTAGTCGAAATCCTTGATTCGAAATTCGATTCGAGATCTCAAATTCGAATTTGACTTTTAGTTATCGAATTTGAATCGAATTGCAAATTTATGATTTTCAATTTGATTCGACTCGAAATTCGAATTAGAAATACACGCACTTACACCTATTTATTTAAATATTACTTTCGAATAAGTATATAAAAAATGTAACCATTAAAAGTTCAAGAAATTTGTAAGGTCTTGTTCCCTGGACGCTCACAGCTGGTCGATCATCGCAATTAAAACATATAATACATTTGTCTTTTATAAAATATCGCAGCGGAATCACCAAAATATACATCTCATTTCATTATAAAAGTTTTTGCAAAATAATACATTGTTAACAAGTTACAAAATAAATATTGCATTACATCACAAAAACATTATAAAAATGGATGTCATCCAAAAGAGCTGAGTAGCCACCCCGTGCCATCCTCAGCAACATTACCTGTCAACTAAAAACACATAAAAGTCAGCGTTGCTGAGTGAGTTCTAGTTGTATAATAAAACTTACTTTATCTTTCGTTAAAACCGTTCTTTACTTTCATGCGATCATACATCATACGTGCACATAGATAATATCATTATTATCTTCATTAATCGTTCATACATTCATTCTTTCATTCGTACGTTCATTAACTTTCGTATGCTTTCATCATTACATTTTTTCTTTCCTTCAACCATAAACTTTACCCTGCTATTCTTGGTACTGGACCTAGGTCTATCATAGACCTGCTATAACGGTGCTTCGCACCTCTGGTCACAGCACCTAGGGTAGAGTTTAGGTGTACCAATGCCATGTGCAATACCCTGCTATTCCTGGTACTGGACCTAGGCCTATCATAAACCAGCTATAACGGTGCATCGCACCTCTGGTCATAGTACCTAGGGTATGCAGCAATGGTTCTATACAAATGGTCAATCAAAAAGAAAGACCCCAATGTGCATCCTCCCGGGGTAACGAACCCGCACACCGTTGGGCTAACACCTTTTAATGGCATGTGCCGGCATACAAGGCTTGCAAGACTTTCTTTACTTTCATCATTTATTAATGCATGCATTCTTACTTCATGTTCCTCTTTCATTATCTTTCACTTTACATTACATAATACTTTCATTTCATTCATTAACATTCAACGTAAAATCACGGGAAAGATAAACATATATCATAACAAGGAACATAACATGCACAGTCAATAACATCATCAGAGCAACATCATACATACATAACATACATCATGCATAAACATGCAACATCATCATGCCCAACATAACCTCTATGACCACAACAGTCATCTTACATGAACTTATGGGAATCTCCCACATCAAAACTTACATCTGCACTTTCCCCCGAAAGCTAGTACATAAACTACGTTTTCCCCGAGTGCACAAGCCCTACTTGGGCGTATGGGCACCCCTCAGTTGCATGGCCTTCCAGGCGACTGAACATCATGCGAATGGACCAATGCGGATGAACATTTATGCGAATGAACACCCATGCGAATGGACCTAATGCGGATGGGCTCAATGCGGACGAGTCCCATGCGAATGGAACTAATGCAGATGAACTCAATGTGGATAAACTCTTAGTCGCATGACTCCCCATGCGATTGACCTTCAGTCGCACGAGTGGCAGGCGTATGGGCTCCAGTCGCACGACTCACACGCGATTGAACCTCATTCGCACGATTGGCATTCGTGTGGACTTCAGTCGCACGACTGGCATGCCATTCGGTCGGATAGCCGTAACTGCGTAGAATTCAGCTCACTCCCGAACCCAATCTGCCATTTTCGACCTCTAAGCTCTTCCAAACCTCTTCTAAGCCCAAATCAACCATTCTAAACCTTAGGAATGCATACCACAACCCCATTCAAGCACGCACAAGCCCGAAAACAAACTCCAAACGCATCACACGCAACCACATACAAATGGGTCAAATACACACACATACAAAAACGGATTTTCACTATGTGTTTCAGCCTCAAATCAGTTGAAAACGGGTAAAAGAGAGGTCCTAGAACTCACACAAACCACACCGAGAAGTTGAGCTTCATTTGGATCCGCTTCACGGCGATTTTGCTCACTTGAATCCGCCCAAACCAATTTTTTCTCTCTTTTCTCCCGTTCTTCTTCTCCTGTCTTTTCTTTGCTGAATTTTGGGTGTGGGGAGAGGGTAAGGGCTGCCCTCTCCTTCAAATACTTCAATTCACCCAATTTTTTCTCGTTCTTTTCTTTGCTGGATTTTGGGTGTGGGGAGAGGGTAAGGGCTGCCCTCTCCCTTCAAATACTTCAATTCACCCAATTTTTTCTCGTTCTTTTCTTTGCTGGATTTTGGGTGTGGGGAGAGGGTAAGGGCTGCCCTCTCCCTTCAAATACTTCAATTCATCCAATTTTTTCTCGTTAGCGAGTTTGATCCCTCGACTTTGGACTTCATTCCTTTTCTTCTTTCGTCGGCTTAAAAGAAAATAATTAACCGCGTGTTACAAAATTTGTATTCTAAAATTTTAAATTCTAATTGGTACATCCTAAAAAAGAAGTTACCGAATAAAAAGGAGTTTGTCACCCTCACATACACCCGGAAAAAGGTTACGTTAGCAAACCCCTCCCTGACTGGAGAGCCTGCAAGACAAGGAGGCGACGATCAACCATCCTCGAGATTTGTATCGATCAATTAATCTTTGTGTCTTACTATTTCACTAAGTAAACTCACTCATTCATGCGGCAACAAAAACCAAGTTTGAATATTGTGTATGTTATTTTGAATAAAATTTAAAAATATTGTTTGATTAATTATTTTTTCACCAAATACAAATAGAATAAATTAAAATTCGATTCGAATTCGAAATTATTTTCAAATACGAATCGAATTCAAATATAATCGGAAAGTTTCAAATTCGATTTGAATTCAACTTATATATTTTGAATTCGAATCCTGTTTAGAAAATTTAAAATTCGACTTATTCGATCCGATGATGGTTGGTAGTAAAAAATAAATCAATATACAGAGTGTAAATTGCTTGTCTTACATTTTCTTTGCATGCGAGAGATTAAAACACCACAACATTTCGACCCATCGAATCTATTAATATATATAACTACGTTTAAGGACTAATGCATTAGATACTCAAATACAAGTATGTGCCATTAAAATCTGACATTGGTTATACAAGGGCATTAAATCATGACATCGAGTCTCACCAAAACTTGCACATTTAAACACAAATAGAAGATCATAAATTGGTGAATATTGAGGGTCGTATGAAACTTCACAGGCGACTTTTGCTTAATGGCCCCATTGCCTTAGCCATTTCACGAAGAACAAACTTCTGAATCTTCCCCGTAGACGTTTTCGGCAACTCGTCTTTAAACACCACCGTTTTCGGCACCATATACCCCGGCAACTTACCTCTACAATACTCCATCACCTCCTTCTCCGTCACCTTCCCCGCCATCTCCTCTTTCAAACTCACAAACGCACACGGTGTCTCCCCCCAAAACTCATCCGCCCTCGCCACAACCCCCGCCTCGTTCACCGCGGGATGCGTGTACAAAACCGACTCTACCTCCACACTACTCAAATTCTCCCCACCACTAATAATCACGTCTTTTGACCGGTCCTTGATCTCCAAATACCCGTCGGGGTGCATCACCGCCACGTCACCCGTGTAAAACCACCCGTTCTCTCTCATGCTTTTCGCGGTCTCAACCGCGTCTTTAAAATACCCCAACATAACACACCCGCCCCTTAACACGACCTCGCCTAGAGTCACCCCGTCCCGAGCCACACCGAGTCCCGACTCGGGACCCACGACGTCCATATCCGTAAACGTAACCGTTCGCACCCCTTGTCTCGCTTTCAGCCTCGCCCTCTCCGTCGCCGGCAACCGGTTCCACTTCTCCTTCCACGCACAAGTCACCACCAACCCACCCGTCTCCGTCAGCCCGTACCCGTGACTGATGACGAACCCGATGGCCTCCGCCCGAGCCAGCACCGCCGCAGGCGGCGGAGCTCCGGCGGTCATGATCTTAACCGGAGTCTTTAAACGCTTCACACCAGGGGCATTCGATAGCATGTTGAGAACCACCGGAGCACCACACATGTGAGTGACACCGTGTTTGTTAATGGAGTCGTAGATGACGCCGGCGTCGAACTTCCGGAGGCAGATGTTGGTGGCGCCGACGGCCGCCGTGCCCCACGTGTAACTCCAACCATTGGCGTGAAACATCGGTAGAGTCCATAAGTACACTGGTTGTTTAGGTACAGACCACTCGATCAACGAATCAACGGCGATGATGAACATACCACGGTGGCAGTGAACCACCCCCTTCGGCGCCGACGTCGTGCCGGAGGTGTAATTCAACGTGATGGGATCCCACTCGGATTCGGGTCTGACCCAATTGAACTCCGGATCACCGTTCTTCACCATACTCTCGTAAGTGCATAAAAATCCAACCTTTGATTCCACCTGAGGTTGATCGTCGGTGATGAGGACGAGCATCGGTTTGGGTGAATTTGGGGGAAACATAGAAATCGCGTCGAGGATGATCGAAACCGATTGGTAATCGACGAACACGAGCTTCGATTCGCTGTGGGTGAGGATGACGGAGACGGTGCGGGCGTCAAGACGGGTGTTGATGGAGTTGATTACAGCTCCGGCGAAGGGTATGGCGAAGTAGAGCTCGTACATAGCGGGGATGTTGGGGGCGATGACGGAGACCACTTGTTGTCTCTTTATTCCTAAGCTGGTGATTGATGAAGCCACCTGAAGGCATCTCCGGCGAGTTTCGGCCCACGTGTAGGTGGTGTGGCCGTAGACGACGGAGGGGCAGTCGCCGTAGACGGTGGCGCAACGGTCGAGAAAGGAGAGGGGGGTGAGAGGGGTGGAGTTTGCTGGTGTTGGGTGGAATTGATCCATCGTTGGTCTCCGGTGACTGTGAGACGGTGGTCGTCGGAAAGTGATCGGAGTTGGAAGGAGGTAGGTTTTCCGGCGAGTGATGGAGTGAGGGAGTATGGTTAAAACTTAAAAAGAGCAGAGTGAGAGTGACACGTTTATAAGTATTATAATTTAGAGATAAAAAGATCGTGTTGGACTTTTCATGAAGGGAGTCAATAGATCCAATGGATATGGTAGTGCCACGTGTCGCTATGAGTGACGTGTAGATGTAGCTTACAGATCATGTGTGGTTATGGCGTTTATGGATAAGATTAGGCGGCCGGAGGTGATTAGGGAATACGTTTGCACCACAATACTATCATCAATGACGCACTCTCTTTTTAGTGGAAATAAAAGGGCTTAACTAACTATCTAAACGTTATTGAAACGTTCATTGTTTTTAATCGGGTCCCATCTCTCGTTTTAGGTTTTCTTTTTGAGTTATTATTATTTTATTACTTGGAGTGAAAATCGATAGCTAGACGACACTTGGATGATATTTTCTCTAACAAGACATGTATCATGGTGTCATGAGATGTGACATAATGTAAGAGAATCTACTATCCAAGGTTATTCACCGTCCCTGTTCATAAAATGAAGAGTAGTTTGTATGCATGCTCTGTGAAAAAAGAAAAGAAACCACGTGTGAAAAAAGGACAAGAGAAACGGTGGGTGATAGCCAAGAAACCACGGATTTAAATACACTAGCCGTTGGACCAAGCGGATAGGCGTAACTAGGTCGGGTATGGGTCAGCTTGGTTCGAACATACTCCATCCATAACCCACAACCCAATCACTTTGAAACCCATGTTTTCATGCCGACCCCACCTTCCTTGTTTGCTTTTAATTATCATGTGTGCTTTCTTTTATTATTGCATTTGTTTTGTTTTTCTATACTTTTAGGTAGTGCTGAATATGATTCAATTTGGTTCGGTTTTATTCCAAAACCGAAATCAAAACCGATATGTCGTTTTCTAGGTTTTTGAAACCGTTTGGTTTTGGATTTTTTGATTTTGGTTTTCGGTTTTTACTTTGGTTTATGTTTTTTTCGGTTTTATCATTTGCATGTCAAGTTTTTAAAGAAAATATGATTCAAAGTAATAAATTTAAACTAAAAACTTTAGGCTTACATTATTTTGTTAATATTTAAGTGTAATCTACGTAGTTTTAAAAATTACTTCACATTAAAATAATTGCAATTCATAAAATACTATAACAAAAATTTCCAATAAAAAATTTAATCTACTAATTCGAACAAATAAATTTAAGGATTATTTTTCAAACCTAAATATTTAATAAAAAAAAGATAACATAAGTTAAATAAATAACTAATAGGGTATAGTTATCTTTATATGTGTATGAAAATACCTCCAAATTTAAAAGTTCTGTTTGTAGGGTTTCAGTTCGGTTTTTTCAGTTTTTGTTACAGGCAAAACCAAACCGTAAAAATCGGTTTTTAAAATGCTATCAAACCAAACCGTCGGTTTCTTATCGGTTTCGGTTTTTTCGGTTTGGTTTTAGCGGTTTTTTCGGTTTGGTTTTAGCGGTAATTTCGGTTTGGTTATATCGATTATTTCGGTTACGCTTCGGTTATTATGGTTTCTTGCAAACCCATACTTTTAGGTTCCTAGATATGCTCTCGGAGTGGCTATTATGATTGCGTTCAGATCATGGATCAAATTGAGCACATCCTTTTCTTTTCTAAAAAGATATCAACTTTGTTTATCAATGGGAGGCATAAAAATTAAGATTAAGTATTCGTGTTTATTTAACTCATTGGTTAGGAGTTGAGTTAATATGTTTCCATGCTAGTTTAAACCCCATATGTTTAGATGGTGTTTTTGGAGCCTAAGCGAGAATTGAGTGGTAATTTCCGTATATCAATTCGTATTTAGATCGCCAACGAGTTATATAACTAGTGTATCTGAACCCTTAAACCCTAAACCTTAAACCTTAAACCCTAAATCCGTTTGACCCGTTGTTTATCTATTTTTATTTGAATTTTCAATCATACCAATACACCTATCCAGGTGTATATTAGTGGGTGTCGTATATAGAGGGTTATGGCTTTGTTAGGGAATTTAGTAGAACACATATGACGTGAAGATTTATGACATCTAGCCTACCATAGATACGATAAGACAAAACTTAATTCAAATTAACTTTAGTTTATGGAATCATATGTATAAAATATAGGGCGGTTATTATATAAAGTGTTTTTTTTATGCGAAGCATACACAAATTTTAGGGTGAAATTATCATGCAAGAACAATAATAATCACACAAGAACAAAGTGATAATTACGCAAGGCGAATAGTACTAGCGTGGAATTATCACTTAAAGATGGAATTATCACTTAAAGATGGAATTATCACGCAAGTACATTCTTGCGTGATAATTCAATCTCTTCGTGATTAATTCTTACACTTGCGTTATAAATCTATTCGTAAGTTTTATTCTTACGTGATAACTTGGTACGCTTAGTACGAAAAAAACACTTTTTAACGTAACTTTTCTCTATAAAATATAAATCGCATTTGAAAAAAACACTTTTTAACATAACTTTTCTCTATAAAATATAAATCACATTTGAAAAAAACAAAAAAGTTAGATACAATTAATTAATTAAATCAACTATGTACGATAATTTCTTCTACTAACACAAACTCCCAAACCAACTATGTAAGATTCACATTTGAGAGTATACGACATCAAAGAAAAGAAAATAGATCATCCTTGACTGTTTTTTTCAAAGAGTAAATTAGATCACTGACAACTACGAACTTACCCAATTATTTCATTACTCAAGTATGTAATTCAAGTTCATCCTTAGAAGGAAACACACCATAACTAAAAGAAAACACTCTAGCCAACCTGAAACAATCATTTTTTTATTTTTTATTTTATCACAAATTAGACTTGAAATGAAGAACTCCCTTTAATAAAATCGTAAGATACTTTACGTCAACCACTTGGGAATTGGGATCATTATTAACTATTTATTTACTGAACATAATATTTATTTGCGAAAAGAAATACAGTTTCACACAATATGTCAAGAAAACAAAAACGAGGGGTCGCTGATGAAAAATGTATATCGCTTCCATCAAGCGTTTGCCGTGTAACCAAAGCGTCAATAATCGCGATTGCAATTATCCAAATTCCCCTAATTTCTCATCATCACCACCATCTCTTACCCTAAAGAAAACCCTAGTTTCTGCAAAATCAACCAAATTAGCGTTCGTAATCGCCTCACAGAGTATCAAATACACACATCATGGGCCGAATTTCAGTGGAATCCGCAAAGACAGTGTTGGAGGTTGCAGAAGTTGCATTCAAAGCGGTCGAATTCTCCCACAACCATCCCCTACACTACAAGATCGGACATCAGGAAAAATCCGGCGACAAGAACGAAGGAATGAAACCGTCGGAGGTGAAAGAAAAGGAATTGGAGGCTTTAAGATCGGAGAATCAACGTCTAAGAGATTTACTTGAACAGAATCTTAAACTTCTTCAGAACATATCTGAATCGCCTTGCTTATTGGAGGATTGTCCTCCTGATGTATGTGTTTTTTATATCTTATGCACAGGCATACTTACATATAGATGCACATAACTGCTTAATTTGGATTGTAGCCACTAATATTCGTGATAGTTATATGGGGTTTATGTTGGAAATACGCATACTTGTAATTGTATTTAGATGGAAGGTAGATCAAAGTGATAACTAGTATTACTTGAGTATCTCTAAAAGCCGTGTATTACCTGTTTTGTGGCAAAGCTTGGTAATTTTGTAAGTACTTTTGAGTCATTTTGCACAGACTTATAAGTAAACGTATTGCAGCTGCATACTCGTATTATAAATACGGTTGAATCTCCAAAGTTCTTGGGTCAACTTAAAGCTCTGCATAAAGATTCAGTAGATGGAATACCTGGTAAATTTCTTCTTGAGGACGCCTTGAGTTATTTGTTACTTTCGGCACATAAGATCTAGTTCATCTTTTTATGTGGTTTAATTCTTTTTTTTAACCTGCATCTATTGAGTATTGATTACATTAGTTGGATTTTGTTGTTAGGAGTTGATCTTCATGTAGATGAAATCTTGATCAATGTTGGGGGTGAAGAACCAAGTTTGTGGATCTGGGTCTCTGATGAGATGGTACATGGTAATGTTGAAGAGAAGAGTGGGATTGATAATGAGAATTACGTAGTTATTAGCCAGGAACAAGTGATAGATAGCATTGCTAATTTTATGGCCAGATGTATTCTTTTAACCCAAAAGCTAAGGTATAACTTATTAGACATCCTAACAGTTGTTCAGTTTTTGGAGTTCACTTATGGCGAAATTTTCACAAGTCTCATACTGTTTTAATCTTTTCTGGAAATGCAGAATTTGACACCTGAAGAGATGCAAAAGAGTAAGTTTGTAAACTTTCTGTTTAAGACATGAAATGGCATGTGATTGTGACCTTTTCTTATTTATGAAACCTTTCCTGAACATAGGAGTCAGTTGAAAGAGAGTTGTTAACTTATAATCTCTACTTTTGTTTTCTTATTTTGAACACCAGTTCCCACATATACTAGAATAAATACACCACAATCAGCACATTGTAGGATTTGAACCTCAACCTTTTGGTTGTGGGGCACACCACCTTTAGCTACCATGATGACCCCTTAGGGACTATCTCTACTTTTTTTGACTGAACATAGTTAGAAATAGAGTGGTGTCTTCTTTTTCTTGTTTGACTAACAGTTCAATATTAGATCGCACCTTATATCTCTTTGCTCTACCGTATTCAGTTTATTTAAACAAACACATAACTTCAATCTATTGAAAAAACAACCCATTCAAAGATGATCTCTGATGTGAAGTAATTGTAGTAACTCACTATTCTTCAACTCTTGATCTTTACCTTCATGCTGAAGACATGACTTCTTATTTGTGCTTGAAAAACCAAAACATTTACTAAGTTTGTTTTCTCTATTATTATTTTCTTATTTAGATTAAAATTTGGTACATGCTAAAAAGTTTTGAATTTGCAGAGCTGACTAAGGCATTGGGTGGCATGAGCAAGTTTGAGAAGCTATTAGAAATATGGCATGCTGGCCAGATTTTCTATTTGATGGCTACTTGGGGACTTGCTTTAGCAGGGTTAGTTAATGCTCTTTTTTGCCTACTTTTTCATTTAGATTTGAAGTGAAGGAATATGTTGAACTTGATAACTATTCTTATTTATACTTGGATGAATAGTTATGTTCTTATTTTATGAAAGTGGGTAAGGTTCTAAAAATTATAAATATCTTGAACTATTTTCAGTTTAAACATCAATGATAAGTTTTTTATTTGAACTAATTTTGAGGACAGAATTAATTATCTGTTTGTCAAGCAGGTTGTACCAAAGTCGAGCAGTGTTACGAGTTGCTGCAAAGGGAGTCCATGCAACAAGCAAGCTTGCTATGAGGGCTCTTTAAGTTGTCAATACAGATGCATAAAAGTGTATATACTCTATGTATTTGCAATTTGTATAGTTCATTATCTTGGTTTTCATTTGTATTCTGATTGTAAGATTGGATTGCTTTAACTTAAAAAATTTCATTGTAAATATATCATTGACTTGTATGTTCACCTTGGGTTTCTTGAGCATCTGGTTTTAGCCAATTTCATAAGTGTTAACTTAATGTTTATTGTTGGTGTTTATAAGTGTATTATCGAAGTTTGAGTGTACAATATTGTTTAAAGATGCATGAAGGCTTGATGCTAAGGATTGATTTTAATATGCTAAACTAAAAGGTTTGATTTTGATTTTGATATTGTTTAAATTAGATGCATCATGCATGAACTAAAAGGTTTACTGCAAAACAAGCCTACCTACCTGGAAGGGTTGAGTACAGTCATTAAAAGTTTTAAAATCACCCTAAGTTTTCTTGATTTATGACACGTTATAGCTGCTCAAATTCAAGTAAGAAGAGATATTTACATTTAATATTTTTTAGTCTTCCTCATTATATAATGCACATGTCCTTGTGTTTTGAATGGTGTAAATACGCTATGTAGGTACCAAACAACAGAAATGGGTGAAGAAACCAAAGATATATAGCTTGCTGGTTAAGATTTAAACTTGTATGTCAAATCAATGAAGCTGTTAATTTGGAAGAAACTGTTGTTCTTTTGGAAAGTTGATTACTTTATATTCTGTTATGAGAAAATTGCAAGATTAGTCCCCGTGGTTTGGTCAGATTGCGTGTTTGGTCCTCAGGATTAGAAAATTGCAAATTTGGTCCCATATTTTATGACGTAGTTGCATGAATGGTCCCCAGCGTTAAATGGTGTTAGTTCATGGGGTTAACTGAGGGGTATATACGTCTTTTTTTATAAGGAAACTTATTTGATTCTCTAAAAAAACATTTAAAAGTGTATTTATGTACACATAATCGATGTGCATGCAAATAGTTCATAACCATTGACTCCCCTGCATCTTGCTTCTTCATTGTTGTTTCTCAATCATTGATAGGGATCTCAACAGCCTGCACTCAACCGACATCTTGGACTACGCAAGCTATTCATCAAGGCTCTTCTTCGTCAATGCTTCCTTAACGACTTTAGTGTTACAACTGAAACAACCATGATTGACCCGAGAACATATATCCCTTGTTTTTTCTTCTTTTTGTAAATGTATGTTGATAAAATGATTTAAGTGTTTGTGCATATTCATTTTGCAGGTGACGGGTTTTAGGTTGTGCTTAATCAGAAAATCAATTGAAGAGCATTGTGATTTTTGGCTTGTTATAAGCATTAGGGCTTGCAGTTTTGTTCTTGATTCTTGTCTGGTGTTGAATCGATTAGCAAGACTTATTTGTTTACCATTTTTTTGTAATGAATTGTTTATGTCATTTGAATTGAGCATTGGTAATGTATGTAGTATTTGAGTTATTCTTTGACAAATGGATTTTAATTGATGCAATTATGGTTGCTTAATGTTTGAAAAAAGCCACTGTGTGATCGTGGAAAAGTTCATTTGGGTTATTCTTTGACAAATGGATCATAAAAACATGATCATTAAAAAGATACTATGAATGATATAAGTCAATGTTTTACATTGGCGCAAAAGCAAGCATGATCACTGCAAACAACCAAATTAAAGAAAAAGAGTAGTTGTGTGGCCTATCAGGGTATTTGTTGAAAATTGGATCCATATTCACTGCAAATCAAGTGCACATTGGCTGCACTTTTGATGAAATTATCATTAATTAAGTTTGATCACTTGACCCATAGTAAATAGCCAGCAAATTGCTGAAAATTGGCTGCATATTCGCTACAGATTAGCTGCACATTAGTAGGACTTTTGATGGAATTAGTATTAATTAAGTTTGATTTCATGATTTTAGTTCTTTGGAAGATTACATAAATACGAGCCCTAACGCTATGAGCAAGCCACATGTTATTTCGTTCTTAAATTGATTTCATGATTTTAGTTCTTTGACTTCATTCTCAAGCTTTAACAGATTTCATGATTTTAGTTCTTTGAATTCAGTCTCAAGTTTGTTTTTCTTCCTCTGCACACCAGGGATGATCTCCAAGCTTCTTCTCCACATGGGTGGATCAACCCATCCTACAAGTCTACATCCCGAATTCTTAAAGTATATAAAAATAAGATAAACCAATCGTAATCTAAGATCATATACAAAAACGTTGATGGGTCCTATACTACAACTTTGGTAAAATCGACATCAATAAGAAATTATAAAGATCATCAGATTGACAATCTACAATATAATATCTTCGTTTGAAGATCATCAAAAATTTATATTACCGATTGGAAACTCAAGTAAAATCATCTGCTTGGGTTGACAATCTACAATATAATGGTTTTTTTTTTGTTTTTATAAAATACTAAAACAAGAGAGATGCACAATGACAAATTTAACCGCACTTAACCCTAAACTAACGGATGAGGACTATTTTTGTAATATTTTACAGAACTTTGGATTATCCTTACAATTTTTCAATCCTGAGGACCTAACATGCAATCTAACCAAACCACAAGAATTATTTTTACAATTTTCTTTTCTGTTATTGACTTGAAGTCTATTCGGTATCTTCTTTCCTTAACACCATCATCTTACTTTAATTTATTTATTCATCATTTTGTACTGATTAACCTTTATAAATTATTAACTTGGTGCCTTCTTTCTATGCAACATACATACCAGATACTAGCGTTTATAGTCATCGAGAAAGTAAGGTGTTGTGTTGGAGTAATTTTGTTGGTCTGATTAGTTTCGTAATGGCATCTTCTAGTCGGTGGAGAAAACCAGAAACAAAGAAACGAGAGTTGATCGATGTGGTGTTTAGTTGGTCCATTGATGATGTACTCAACCATGATCTCTACAAGGACAAGGTAAGCTGCTGTTCTATATATATGCATCAAATTATACTTTGGTGGAAAAAAACAAGTAATAATTTTGGTATGAACAGGTGCCAGAAATACCAGAAACATTTTCATCGTCAACTGAATACTCCAAGTCGTTTATGGTGCCACTAATCGCAGAAACCTATGCCGAGTTGCGGTCCAACATGTACCTCGTCTCTCGAGCATCTAGTCGTGGGATTGTGGTTGTATTGCCAGAAAAGACGATAGGCTCCCTAATGACTACTTGTATAGAATGCATCTGGGAAAGAAGAGTAAAAGTGAAAACAAGTATGAGCCTGAGGTGGGAGATCTCATCGTATTGACAAACAATAAACCAAGACACGTAAATGATCTCAAGCCCTACATTATTGCTTCGGTTCAAGGGATCGACAATCATATAATCCACGTTAAATCCTCACAGCCCGTAGACATTCCTGCGCAACAATGGGGCAAAGGTTTGGTTGCGATTCATCTTATGAACTTGACAACGAGTAACCGTATGTGGCAAGCTTTGCAATCTAGTTTGGGTGGGAAGAACATGGAAATGATCAATAAAGTGCTACAAAGTGACTCAATCGTAAGAACTGAAAACTCCCTCTTTTCACACTTTGATTTTGGATATTAAAACACAACAATCATAATAGCATGTGAGTTGGTTATATAATTGTAATTTATGGGTTTGCGTTGTCCTTGTTATGAGCATCATATATAACAAACTAAGATGTGTTCAAAATGGAGCTAAGATTAATGATATGTTAATGCTCAAAGTAGTGAGTTTGATATGAAATAGGAAACGAGTTAACTTGAGCTATGTGTCTATGTACGTAGGTGGGTGAATGAAGCCAACATGTTAAGTTATTTAATCACAAAAGACATAATAAATGCTTTACATAATTTATTCTTAGCTCTTTTAGCCTCATTTCTTTTCAGCTCTTGTAGCCTCATTTATTCTCAGTTATATCAAACATCATTTTTCTCAAGGAAAATCCCCCTTCAAGCATATAATCCATAAACAGTTAAACACTAATAATCCAATCACGACAAGAGATACCCTTCAGTTATCTAGTCAAACAAAAAAATTACTAAGGTATAAAGCGATAACAATCACCAAAAAATCCAGAAAGAATAATAAATTCAGATTTACTTGACAACAACAGAGCAAATCCCTACCTTTTTTATATAAAGCTACTCGGCTGGGCCTCATCAACACGAGACCTCAACCAACTCTAACGTTTCGTACTTCATCGTTTATTGCAGCTGGAGATATTGTTGAAGATACTCGTTTGCACTTTATAATTTGTTTCTTAAACAGTATTGAACTATATGAGACTAAGATTAGTGTTTGTTTCAGGGTGACCAAAGATGTTCAATCTGTTCCATTGAAGATACAAAAAAATCTGTTTCACAAGTAGACATACACCATTTTAATCTGAACACATTTCAAGAAACCGCAGTCTGGAGTTGTCTTACTGCTAGTGAATGCCATCATCAGAAGACTGTAAATCTAATATGGGGTCCTCCAGGGACAGGAAAAACAAAGACCGTTGCTTGTCTTTTATTCGCTTTATGGAAGATGAAATGCTGCACACTAACATGTGCTCCTACAAATAATGCTGTGTTAGAAGTTGCAGCACGCTTCATGAGTATTGTAACAGGTTCACTTCAATATGATACTTATGGTCTTGGAGACATAGTTGTATCTGGGAACAGTAAAAGAATGAAAATTGTTGGTTTTCAAGAACTCGATCAAGTGTTTCTTGAAATTCGCGTATCTGCTCTTGCTGCTTGTTTGTCTCCTACATCTGGTTGGAGAAGCATGGCAGAATCAATGATACGCTTGCTGCAATTCCCAGAAGATGTGTATAGTTATGTGAATAGGGAGTATGAGAACAGGGACGCGAAGGAAGAGGTGATGAGTAATAAATTATCTATTAAGGAGTTTATCACAGAAAGATTTAAAGTTCTTGAAGAACAACTGATAACTATGGTTAGAAACTTGTACACACATATGCCATCTTCTTTTGTTACTTTACAACTAGCAGAAAAAATGAAGAGTGTTATCAGATTGGTTCACTCAGTTGGTATTTCAGTTATCCAACCATTTGGTACTTCTAAAGAAAAGGCGATAACTTTCACTGATTTTTTGGTCACCAATGACTTCCTTCAAGTAGTTAAGGAACTTCTTCGTGAAACGGTTTCTTTTCCTGAGTTTGCAGACGATCAAGAAACTGGAAATTTTTGTTTGGAAAATGCAATTTTGATCTTCTGCACTGCCTCGGGCTCAAGTAGATTACACACCCTTCAGACTAATGTTGAATTATTGGTGGTTGATGAAGCTGGTCAACTAAGAGAATGTGAATCTGTTATCCCTTTGCAAGTGTCTGGTCTTCGTAATGTTGTACTCATTGGAGATGAAAAACAACTCTCTGCTACGGTTAAAAGCGAGGTATGCATGTAGCAAGATGAGTGAAATGAATCATTTTTCAGTATGGGTCGAAATGGGTCTGATCAGATTGGACAAAGACCTGCAAAGACTTTGTCCAATCTTTACACAATTTTGTAAATCTTTACTGTATTATTTCATTAACATTATCAACTTTGTAGGCAAGTAGGAATGCAAACTTTGGAAGGAGTTTATTTGAAAGATTAGTGTCACTAAAACACTCAAGACACTTGCTACAAATCCAGTACAGAATGCATCCCGCGATATGTAGATTTCCAAACAAAGAATCCTATGATGATTTGCTACTTAATGGTCCAAATGTAGAAGAAGAAAGCTACAAAAAACAGTTTCTTGAAGGCGACATGTTTGGATCATACTCTTTCATTCATTTAGCCCATGGAAAAGTCGAGTTTGAAGCTAAAAGCGGGAAAAACATGGTGGAAGTAGCTGTGATCCTTGAGCTGCTAGCAAAACTTTATGATGGTATCTCTTTTTACTACTAATTTTCATTTAATAATTTACAGTTTGTCTTTGTTAACTTGATATATTGTAACAGAATGTGGCAAGAAAAACCAGAAGATTAGCGTCGGTTGCATTACACCATACAAAGCTCAAGTTACTGCAATACAAAACAAACTTGGGGACATTTTTCGAGCGGGAGGAGAATGTGACTTTTCTGTGAAGGTTCGAACTGTTGATGGATTCCAAGGTTGTGAAGAAGACGTGATAATCATCTCAACTGTAACCGGTGTTGGGAATAAAATGTCGGATTTTCTTGCTGCGCCTCAAAGAGCAAATGTGGCTCTAACCCGAGCAAGGTAACTTGCATAAACATTTCAATTTTGTATGCTGAGTTCTTTAAATTATAGTGGTTTACTTGATCTCTTCATTTGTTAAGGCGTTGTCTATGGATATTGGGAAATGGAGATACTTTAAAGTATAGCAGCCCAAATTGGGGGCGATTAGTAGACGACGCCAAGGTTCGTGGTTGTTATCACGACGCCTACCAGGACGAGCGTTTGGGTCAGTTGATCACAGACACCTTAGTTGAACTTGGGCAATTTGATGGCCAACTTAATATGAACTCACCACTTTTCAAAGAAGCTAAATGGAAGGCAAGACATACAACAGACTCAAAGTTTTTCTTATACTTATAGTGAAGATTCTTGATACATGTTGTTAACATTGATAAACTGTTCGCTTGCATTGTTACAGGTCATCTTTAGTGATGATTTCTTCACGTCGATTGTTGACATTGACAGCACGGAAAGTAACAAGGAAGTATATTCTGCGTTGATGAAGCTTTCGGGAGGACAGCATCCTGTTGAATCGTTCGCCAAGGTTCATCATGGTTCAAGATATATCAGGTGAATTGTAATGGATTATGTCTGGTTGGAGCAAAGACATTATGGAGGAAAACATGCAAAGTGTTCAGGTTTTGAGGATTTTCGGTGTCTTTCAAGATTTTTCCAAGATGAGACAACTTATACTAAGTAATCTTAAGTTTTATCAGAATTGTAGTGACGAAACATTGAACCGTTGCCAAGAAAAGCACTATGATGGGTACGTATTTTCCGGTTATCTTTGTTGTAGCTTAATAATTTGGTATAAAGTAACATTGAAGCTAATTCTGTGAACCAAACGGATCCTAATAGTATGCATATATATATATATATATATATATATATATTTATTTATTTATTTTGAAGGAATTTAGTGGTTCCAAAGATTTGGCCCAAGGTTGATGAGAATGAGTGCTTATCAGACCAAATTGCTGCACTGAATTTGACAAAAGAGGAAGGATCTTCTTCGTCTTCATCGTCGCCACGGCGTGACGAAAGCTGCCAGAAATGGTGATTATTATTTTCAATGATGATATAATCTGTATGCATATGTATCAATGTATGGGACTTTCAAGAATTATGTTAAACCGAATTCATAAGTTTGTACCTTTGTATTTGTATCACTGATAATGTACTTATTGTTGTATTTATGTCGATAATGGTTTAAATTTTAAAGTGTTGATATATGTTTAATGTTGGAATTAATTGGATTCAGCAACTCTTAAACACAATGGAGGCTAGTTCTAGCTTCTAACTCTTTCTGGCTATTATCGAATGTAAACCATTAAAACTTAAAGACATCTTTAGGTTCACACCCATGATTTTTCCTTATTGAAGTGAGATAAAACGTTGAGTTAAACATAGTAATTGTTTTGATCATGAGTTGAAGGTTAGACTTGTTAGTGTACCTCTTATGCATGAGGTGTAGAGGTGACATAGCACAAAAGCCATGTGTTGAACACCGCATCGGGTGCGTGTGGACCATGGCCGTGGTTGATTGGCTTGATTGTGGCCATGGATTCTTCCGCTCTCCTTTTTTAAACTTTGAAATCGATTATTTTTTTTACCAAATTATTGATTCTATCTATAAACATTGTGGAAAAGGCAAAACAGATAATATTGTGGAAAACCAGCCGAATCATCTTCAACGATGAAAATGTGAATAATATTTGTAAAAATTAAGAAATTTAACACTACATATTAAGAGATAAAAAAAACTTTGGTTGAAAGATAATGAGAAGAATCTCAAAATCTTGATCATGAACCCAGGTCGTCTTGATGAGAAGTTGCTTATAGGGATAGAGAAGTTAAAGAACAATTTTCTTCACCAACTTGAGAAAAAATGATACTTTATAATTATTATTGTATAATGTCTTTGTTTTTAATTAATAGTAAAGTACTTGTTAAATTTTACTTTTAATTATTATTTTGTGATGTTTTCAGTCAGGTATTAATAAAACTGTTTATTTTACTATATAAATGTTTAAAAATATTAATATATTTGTATATAAGAAAATAAAAAGTTTAAACTACAATATGAAGATGTAAAAACCATTTTCAGGTGAAAGTGATTGAAATATAATGAATGATATAACAATAACATGACAGTGGATAAAATGTAAAGTATATAAGGAAATAGAAAATAATATAAGAATAAAGAGAGTGGAACTACCGACAAAAAACTTGGTCTAAACCTAATGTTTGATAAAATGTAAAATATATAATAAAATAGAAAATAACCTTCAAGGCTATGGAGAGATCACGCTCTTGACAAGAGCGGGTTCTCAAGTCCCAGAAATTATCCGATTTACTTACTCCAACAATCTCAATCACTCAAAACCATTCCATATAATATACCAAACACATTCACATATTTATGATTTCACTGTGAATTAAAAACTCTTCTCGTAGTGATAACTACTATTTATCACCCACGTTTATAACAACTTATATAATTTAAGTTGAGATGAGTAAGTGACACTAAAGAATATATATATATATATATATATTATATATATATATATATATATATATATATTATATATATATATATATATATATGGGAGAGATCAAATGAGAACTATTTTTTTTGTAAGAACTTTAGGAACCAATCTCAACCATTACTTCTCAATGACAAAATTGTAATTAACAAAAACATATTTAAAAAATTTATAAATAAAAAAATAACATAAAATTTAAAAAAATAAAAACACAAAAATATTCCCCAACTTTCCCTCTTTCATAAAAAAATTATAAAAAATAAAAAAAAATCTCATTTTTTAACGAAACTCGTTTTACACATGTGTAATATCGGATTTACACATGTGTAAATCCAGTACTACACATGTGTATAACTAGATTTACACATATGTAAACAACGGTATGTGATTTGCATGTGATAAAAAATGAATGGCTAAGATTGGTTCTTAAAGTTCTTACAAAAAATATGATTCTCATTTGAACACTCCCCTATATATATGAAAACCAAGGGTTATATATATATATAAGTACATATTACAAAGTATAACTAAAAGTTATGTATATGTACGTACGTATTACCAAGTGTACAACTAAGAGTTATGTACACATAACTCATACAAGTTACGTATACATAAATCGTTTCGTCATCATTGTCATTCATTAGAGTTTAAACTAAATAATATATAATGACTTTAAAAAATAAAGTTGAATTTTACTTTAATATACTTTAAACAATTAAAAAGTTAAATAATTTATAAATTATATAATTAGGTAGTGGTGGTTTTCACGATTTTAAATTATAAATATGATTTTCATTTGATCACTCTTATATATATATATATATATATATATATATATATGATTTCTAGTAAAATTAATGTTAAAATCAAAATCCTTGTGTTGTTTGAAGATAATCACACTAAATTCACCGTGATAGTAAGCCGGTTCAACTCGAATCCATGTAACACGTTGGGCTCACTCAAATAAACGACCAAATATTTGTCACATTCACATATATTCTCTTTAATTAATTTACATATCACGTTTACTCCATTTCGTATGTATAGTTTGCACATGAATAGAACAAGACAAAACTATTGTAGTTATAACACGAGGACAAACATTATTCTTGCATGCTTCATTGAGTTTTTTTGGTATGGTTAGAATCGTTAGAAACATACTTTAGTTAGTAAGTTAAAGCATTATTTTATTTCATTATACAACTCACCAAATTTAGTTTAATTATATATGTTAGTTTTTGAAACAATGATTGTTTTGAAGTGTATAATATGACATTATATAAAGGTAGATAATAAGTATATAAAAACTTTATGTTAAGTGTGATAGAAAATGATCAAGGTTAAAGAAACAAATTATAAATTTTGCAATGACGCAAAAGTTAGTAATATATATTGTGTTCTCATCTTGGTGAGAGTAACGAGATATCTATAAAATTAACATATAATGGATGAAGATATGAATAAATGTGACTGCATGCAAAAGGATTTATAAAAGTAAAAAGGCTATATAACGCATCAACTGAAACTACATACTACAAGAACTCACATCAACCGAAACTACATACTACAAGAACTCGATGAGAAGAAGTTCTGTTTATGTGAAATAATGAAGGATAATAATTCAAAAGGTTGATTCATATGTGCTTAAAAGTGTTGTAAAAAATAATGAGAAAGAACGTGTATATAACTAAAAAAGTTAAAAGTTTATTTTTATCAATTCTAATTCTATGTAGATGGTTTAGTATTTTATCCTTTGTTTTATGTAATGATAGAATAATAGTCAGTTTGAGTAAATTTGATATTTTGTTTACATTTATAAAGTTAAAGTAGTACTTACTTTGATCGTATTTTTACATTAGGATAACTATAAATTATATACTAATCATAATATGGTCTATTGATAACACACCTTCAAGTCTTTTTTAAAAGACTCATGTACTAACTGTATCTCTTCTCCGTTCTTACTTTTAGGTCCCACTTTATGTCGCACACGATGGTTTACATTTTAGTCATGCGCCAAATATATAACTACTTTAGAGGTCGAGTGTATCTTATTTTTTATTAAAAAGATACCCACAAAATGGAGTGGTCCACTAATAGCATGAGTCCTACTCAGTACTCACGTGAGTAGGTGAAGCATCTGAATTTTGTAAATATTTTATAATATTAACTATAGATCGTAAATATTTTATAGAGTATACTTTTAGTATAATTAAAGTTTATATAAAATTTGATAGTATATGGAATTAATACATTTCGTTGAATCATCTTATTAATACATTTCGTTGAATCATCTTATGTTGATTTTATGAAAAAAACTAGTTGGTCATAATATCATAAATACTTTTCGTTAATTAAAAAAAACACATTCATCAACGATCACTAATTTTATGGAAAAAGATTGTGACTAATGTGTTTTCTAGTCAATTTTGGACATACATAACTCTATGTGATTAATAAATAATAGGTTTTAGATCTTTTTAGTGAGATTTACAAGAATTTAGAAACATATCAATATAAAATGAAATTAAGATAAATAAGATATTGTACGTGTGAGATTAAAGTGTTGTGAGAAATTATATTAGGAGTTGTTTCTCATAAATAAATGTGCAAATCTTAAAGTGGTTTATAGCTTATAAGTAAGAACCTGAACATTCTAAAGTTTTCAACTTACATTTTCTGCTGTGCTACAAACATGTAACCTGTATCCATATTTATTTACAGAAAAATTACTAAAGTAATCATTTGAATATTTGTTTTTACAATTATATTTATTAAAAAATAAATTTAACTAATTATTCCACCAATCAAAATCTTTCATTTGTCAAAATATCGCCATGTGGCGATACAAACACACACATGTATCGCTACTTTTTAGAATCTACTTTGATGTGGTCCTCACTACTCATCATGTATCGCCAATGGGCGATAATTTTAGGAAACATGTATCGCAAGTTCTTCTCATCATGAAAAGAAGATTAATATTAATTAATATTTTATTTTTAAATCTCGCTTATACAATTCATATCAGAAAAGATTTGTGATGATGAAATGAATATGAATAGTTCATGATAATCAATAAATAAAGAAAGATGAATTTTATAAACGATTTATAAGTTTTTAATTTACACGGATCGAATAATTGAATTATATACGAGTTGTTTGAATTATATTTAAACAAATATGACAATGGCTTTTCAAAATCAGATACACAAATTCTTTCACCATTTAAAAAGATTTGATTACTATCTCTCCTTAACGGTTGATTATTCAGATTAAAAAAAAGCTATAGTTGCATATTATTATTCAATTCCTTTTATAACAATATGTAATCATCATAAATTTGTTTATGTAAAAACTAATGTGAATCTGATAAAAACTACTATTATCATGACGTCAATTTGATAGCATTTATTGATGACATCCATATACTTTTTTTCCCAAGTCTACTTAAAACACCTAATAATGAGTTGTGAATCCAACCAAACAACTGTACACTACCCCAAACTATATTTAGACTACAAGTTAATTATAAGCTCAACTATAGATACAGTTACGCTTAACCATTTTAAAATATTTAGAACTTTAAATTATTAAAAATTATTTTTTTCTAAATAAGTGAGATAATAGGCGAGATATGGTAGACTTGCACCTCTCTGAGCACATGATCGATGATAGGAGTGTGTGGAGGCGTAGAATTAAAATTAAGCACTTTTAGGTAGGAAGGGTAGACGTAGACTTAGTTGCGGGTCCCTTGTTTTCTTCAGTCTGCCCTTTCTCGTGTTTCCTTGCCGCTTATTTGTTGTACACACTTTCTGAGCTTTTATGTGATATATACCTGTGTGTTGTATGTCGTATATTATGATTGCTACGGTTATTGTTTTCCTTATTGAGTCGGGGGTTTCTTCGGAAGCAGTCTCTCTATCTCTCAAGATAGAGGAAAGACTTGCCACCAACTACACTCCCAGACCCTGCTCTTGAGTGGGATTTACTGGGTATGTTTGTTTGTTTGTTTTTGTTTTTGTTTTTTTTTCAAATTAAAAACTAAATTCTTAAGAAATAAGTAATAAAAACATGATTTTTGTTAATTATTCATAACTTGTTGTGCCTTTAGAAACTTAAAATTCTCAAATGTCTAGTTTTTATATATTTAAAAACTTAAATATTTCAAAGGTTAGTAAAATAAGTTTAAATGTGTAAGGAGTGTTTATGTAAATTTCTTCTTAAAAAATGGCGGAGACCATTATTTTTAATTTGGGCGAATTTTTATAGCTTGGTGGTGATACATAAGGGTTAAAATGGTAAAAGTTTAAGTCAATGGTTATATTTGTAAATGAATTTGATCAAATGGTTATTTAAGTAATTAACCCTTTATTTATTGTATTTCATTTATAAATTATAGATAGTATTTTCATAATCAGCTAGTTCAAGTAGGCGACGTTTATGAAAATTTTAACATAATTTGTAAAGCAATTTGAAGTTTATATTCTTATTTATAAAGGAAATATGAACGTGAAACAATAAAATTATTTTATAGTAAGTTGTGATTTATTACCTAATTTTAATTAATTCTCATGATTTATGTTTTGAGTGCCCAGCCTAGTGGTAAGCACGTCAAAAGCGACTTTCATCAAATCTTGAGGTTTAAGTATATTTCACTTCAAATCCTCCCCATTTGGAACGACAATAGCAAGAGGAATATACAAATAGACCTAGTTTTATTAAAATAACTTATTTAGTTTAGAAATTCACATAATAGTATTTAAACTTCATATGTGTTCTACTAAGGGGTTGTTTGATTTGTTTCTGACCCGGTCAAAATGTCTGACCCGGTCAAAATGTCTGACCCACTGACCCGGTCAGACATTTTGGCCGGTCAGCGTGTTTGATTATCACATTTTTGCGTCTGACCCGGTCCGAAGCTACTGACCCATGCCTATTTTCTCTCTTACCGGGTCAGTTTTGAAACAAGCTCTTACCGGTCATCACCTTCTGATCGAGTAAGAGCAATCAAACAGCTTAGTTATTTTAGTTTTTAGAACTCACTAAATTTTAATTAAGTGTACTAGTTTTGTTCTATATTTATATAAACTAGATGAGGTTTAGTATCAGTTATAAAGGTTAATATATGTGGTTTTCAAGTTTTGATAAAGTTTATAGCTTGTATTGTAAATGTTTTGTTTTTGTGGAGCTTTAATGTAAATATAATCTCTTGGAGGGTGTATATGAACAGAAAGTTGCAATGGCCCTTAAACTTTGTGATAATGACACAACTGTCCCACGTAGTAGCAAATTAAAAACATGCACCTCTCTATTGGTGATAATGACCTTAGGATATTATCGTCGTTAATTTTCATTGAATTAAATTTCGAGTATAATATCATATATAAAAATTGAGTTTTAATATTACTTCCATAAAATTACTTAAACTATTTTTTAATTATAAAAAAAACATCTAAATTGAATTGTGTTTATATTTGATTTTCTCCTAATAATTTAGGTTTAAGTCTTATTTGTTATATAAAATAGATTAAAATGTGAAATAAATCATGTTAGGTTAGGAGTTGTTCAAAATTAATAAAAACCCTAGGCTTTTCTCATGGCGCTACACTGGGAAAGTTCAGTCAACTTTTACATACACTACATTACGTTACTTTAGTCGTTATTTGTCCGGCTCATAGGAACCCATAAAATCGAAGTCGGCGGCGAAACTTAAAAATCCAAATTACTTTTGAGTTTAAAAATAAATTTTAACAGTGACTCAATCTTAAACATTAATGGTCAAAGTCAGAAAACAAATCTGATGACGAAACTCTAAGATGCTAAATTTTAGCGGTTATAATCAAATAACTAAAAGTTAAGGTAAAAAATGAAATTAACTAATAGTGATTAACATTTAAATATTAAAACTACACTATTCATTTACATTTACAATTAATTATACAGTAATACTACTTTGTTTTAAATTAATGTAATTGAATTGAAATACAGTGATTACTTTGTAATTGATTTTTATTTAAAGTTGACTTGACTTAAATTATATAAATCTTAGATTATTATCATGTATAGCAATCACAAAATTTTATTCTCTAGGGTGCTAACATGTGTTAAATATGATCGTCATGAAGGTTTGATCGAAATTTCCCAAAAGATCAGAAAAATAACTAACATTGATTATAAGGTCAAACCAAACAATAGTTTAGTTATAATAGTTATTAATGAGCATTGACTCCTGAAGTAATAAATCTAACCGAGTCTAAGGCCAAACCAAACGTAAAAAGCTAATTCAGTGTGAAAATAGAAAATGTAAACATATTTGATAATATTAGAAAAAAAATAAACAACATACTATATCACTCAGAATAAATAAAAGTGTGTTACTAGCTAACTGACATTAAGACAAAGTTATTGACATATTGTCTCATTTAGAACATATAGAAATAAAACAGAGTACAACTTTATTAAATATTACACTACTTTTAGTATTTATATTTACTAGAAGGGCGCCCGCGCAATGCAATGGAACAACATTTTACATCCGACGCGAGTTTCTACTTTTTGTTATTTTTATAGTATATTTACAAAAGTTTATTATATTTTTTCTAAGCTAAATTTTAAAACATCAAATAAATGGATTTTACATGACGACTTGTATATTTATGCATTAACTTATTGTACCTTACAAAATATAGATCGGTTCAGCAAAAAAATTACACCAAAACATTTAAAAATACTCATTTATGATTGTAGTATCAAAAAGTTTTTAAACATAATAAATTGATATAACATAAATCTTAAAATAACTTAGGTTTTTTTGGTTTATGGGTATATAATGTAAAATTTTATTCCAATTTGTAGTAATTATAAGATTATTATGTAAATAATTTTAAGGGGTAATTTGTAAATAATGTTAAAACTACTATTTTATTTTTAAAAATGGTTGTACCTTATGCATTAAGTTGGTTAAATGTTTTTAATTTAATGGTATCTTAAAATATTCTTCTCGTATGTTTTATACATAGTATAGATATAACTTATTTAAAATCTTTGTTTCTTTTTATTAATTTTCAAAAAAATGTTTACTACTAATTTGGTTCTATTGGTTAGTTTAAAGTCGGGGTCTCTTTGAACGCAACTTTCCATCGGTAGTGAGAGAGATAAAATTTACATACCTTCCACCTCCCCAAATCTCCTCAATAACTCGCTATGAATCGATATACGATGTATGTCTTTGGTATCCAACTATTCATTCCCTAAAAATACAAAGATGCCAATTTCTCATAACACAAAGGGTCAAACTTTCGCAATTCCAAAATCAAAGGTTAACATTTACAACTTATCCAAACTACAACCACCTTTCAACAATTAGCCCCAAATAAAAAAAAAATCATACTACAAAAAGCAATCATTCTTCATCAGAACCCTCATCACTCCGGCCACTTTCCGATCACCGGCGGCGAACACAATGGCCGGAATCGTCGAACTTCTGCCGAAAGAGTACGGTTACGTCATCCTCATCCTCACAGCCTACTATTTCTTCAACTTCTATATGCAGATTCAAGTCGGCAGAGCTCGAAAAAAGTAAAATCTCCACAAACACACTATTCAATTGATTGTGATTAATAATCCTCTGATTTTGAACTCTAACAATTGTGTTTGATGAAGGTACAATGTGTTATACCCAGCGCTCTACGCTACCGAAGCTGATACGAAGGATTATAAACTGTTCAATTGTATTCAGGTTTGTGTGGATCTGTTGAATTCGCAGAATGAATCATTTGATTTTGCTTGTTTTCATTCGATTAAAGGTGATTTTGTTTGCTTGCAGAGAGGGCATCAGAATTCGCTTGAGAGTTTGCCTATATTCTTCGTGTTAATGGTGGTCGGAGGGCTTAAACATCCGCTTATCTGCAGTGGTTTGGGGTTAGCTTATACGGTTTCTCGGTATTTCTATTTCACCGGTTACTCCTCCGGTGATCCTAAGGGGCGTCTTCCGATCGGGTACGTTAATTCAACTTGTGAACACTTGTGTTTCCTGAATAGTTTGTGTTTTCACAGGGTTTCAAAGTTCTACTCGCTTTGATTTGTTATTGAAATTAGGATTCTAAACGATCCTAGACTAGCTTGAACTCGATTTCGGCTCGACTTGTTTAACTTATAGGAACTCGAGTTTGATCTTGTCTCGTTTTGAGCTCTAGAAATATTTGTGCCCAGGCTCGACTTGATCATGTTAGGATATTGTTCGTTTTGTCTCCGATTAGTTTTTTATTCAAATACTTACAGTTTTGTTTTCACCAGACAAATTAAGGATCTTTTTATATCCAATTAAAGCCCTCTATATCTCCATTTGCTTTATCACACTAGTTAAAACATAACACTCAATAACCATGTTTAGTGAGTAACCATATTCACTACCTACTTGACTCCTATATGAGTGTAACTTATATAATAATATATTAGACACTAATATTATTAAAAGCAACAACATTCTAATGTTTAACATATCTAAAGTGTTTTTATATTCATTTTAAGAATTAGTTGTTTGAAACATGAAGTGTGATAATAATAAAAAATTAATATGCGTTTTTCTATAAATAAATGGATATTTATCCATTTAAATAAAAGTTATAGTATGCATTATGTTGAAAACCTTTTCAAGTAGTTGTAATCTTTATTACTATAGATGATGATCACATTAAAAAGTTTAAGTTTCTACTCTCTCATTTTCCACGGGTCAACTGAATGATGGATTTAACACTTACTTTTATAATAACATACATAACTACTATCAATGTAAAACATGTGTTAATATATATTTTTAGCATGTTACGGCTTATCTTTCATTAAATGTGAGCAGTTTATGTGTAATTAGATTTATAGTGAAACTTTTTATTTATATATTTCTACTGCACCGCGCAAGGAGTAACTATTAGTTGATAAACATTTATAATTGATGTTGGTAAATTAGTGTAAGAGAAAGGAATCTTAATTATCCATTGAAATATGAAATTCAATGGCGTGTTAACTTGTTTTAAGTGGGTTAAACAGGTCAGCTAGTGTCCCTAAACAGGCTAGAAATGAGTTAAAAAAACTGATTATTCTTTTGTCATATTCGTGTGGTGTCAAGAATCACCATCTGTGGTGTTCACTATGTTTTGTTTGCAGGGGATTCAATGGTTTAGCACTGTTGGGGTTGGTGATAGTCAATATATGGTTCGGAGTTAGTCTTGTGAGAGCTTAAATCAGAAGCAGAGTGAAGAAAATCCTGTTATGTTAATCTCCTTTGTATGGGTCATAGTTTGACCATTTCACTTGTATTATTCATCAAGTGTTGTAGACTCCAGTTAAGGTCTTTTGGAATGATAGTTCCAAACACCTTTCTAATTACAACAGTTGATTTTTCATTCATGACACCTTTTCTTTTCTTAATAATTAATGAATTATTACATACACCTAAAGTTTACTAACTTTATAACTTCTATTATGAAACAATATAAAGTTGAAATGATCAAGAATCCTAATAAAGAAGAATCAAGATTCTAAAGCACATGAGTAGTACAAGGGCTATCGCACTAATCTTTAAAACATACAAAGTAATACGACCATGTTTTCTTAATTTCTTGAGGATCTTCCCAACTCATTGGTCCATCCAGCATATTTGTTGGAGGAGTCGACCCAAACAATAATCAAGTCGCTGCAATCAAAGGCATTGCAGCCGATTGTGAAAATTTTTATTCAGCCAAGACCACCTCTCTCAAGGACTTGAAATTGAAAGGCCCAAAATCGGAAAAACCTCTCAGTTGGTCTCAAACATAAACAAATAGTTCATAAGCCAAATTCTTAGAAACATTCGCAACGAAAATATAAAAAACACATGAGATCCAATGAATAGAAGTCAAATTCATCCTCAAAGTCAATTAAGCAATCATAAAAACAAATGGGAAATGCCAAATGATAATCTGGGTAGCCTCCTATTTCATGCCAAGTCGTAACAATTCACTTTCAATGTAAACCTGCATCAATCTAACATGTAAACTAAAAATCAGCAAAACTGAGTGAGCTTTAGCTTTGAGAAAACGCTTAGTAACATTCAAGCATATAATTATATAGCATTTTAATAACCATACCTCAAGAAATTATTTATCACTTAACATATACACGTATCATCTTATACATCATCATCATATAAGCACAATATACATTTTAAATATACATTTTAAATATACAACATCATATAGTCATCCTTTATTTCCAATTATGGCCGTATAATCCTTTGCCTTTGCTAGACCTCTACCACACGTGCGAACTATAGCATCTTAGTGCTAGACCTCCACCACGAGGGTAAACTATAGCCTCTTAATGTGCTAGCTCTACCACACGAATCAGCTATAGCAATGAATGCTAGACCTCGATCACACAGGCAGACTATAGCAATAATGTGCTAGACCTCTACCATAATAAACTATAGCACATGTCACCAAATTAAACTACAATAAGTAGTTACTATAAAATACGCTCACAATAAAATTCAAATATACGATCGAACAAATGTATTAATAAGTTTATTTAAATAATTTAAGCTTTTATTCAAAACATTTAATAAAAACATAATAATAATAGTTTGCATGCTACCCCAAAGATATATAAAAACATATAGTAGAGAGGGGCTAGAACTCACAGCAAAGTCGATACTTGCGTTCAATATGATGTTCGTTACTCAGAGTGCAACCCAAACGCGAGTCTAGTTACCTAGCGTTGGATAACAGTTAGGCTATGGACTCGAGACCTTTCTTCAGTGTCGTAACGGTTATATTCAATACCCGGCGATTAATGCGATGGAACTGAAGCTTGAATGGACTCAACTGGATTTGCTTTGATATTTTGTGAATGCGAAAAGGAAAAGAAAACGACAGTAATAGGGACGTGGGTATAGGGTTTGTTAGATTATACATTCACTTTATGGCCCCTCATATCATCCTCTGTGTACAACTTATTCCTAAAGTTATCATATCCCAATTCCAATTTATTTAAAACCAACACCGTGCCTTAATTATACAAACTTTATAATAATCATTGGTTTTAGAGCGTTACAAGTCTACCACCCTTACAAAGGATTCAACCTCGAATCCTCATACTTCCAGAATAATGAGGGTAGTTCTTTTCATTTCATTCTCAGATTCCCAAGTAGCCTCAAATTCCTTCTATGCTTCCAAAGCACCTTTACCTGTTTGATAACCCTATTTCTCAATTGTTTTTCCTTTTGATCAAGACCGCAAGACCGCATTTCGAACTCGTTATGGCTACTATGAGTTCATGGCCATGCCATTTGGGTTAACTAATGTGCCAACTGTATTCATGGATCTCATGAATAGAGTATGCAAAACCTACTTGGATAAATTTGTGATCGTCTTCATCGATGACATTTTGATATATTCACGAACCAAGGATGAGCATGAACAACATTAAAGTTAATTTTGGAACTACTCAAGAACGAGAAATTATACGCAAAATTCTCAAAATGCGACTTCTGGATCCGAGAAGTGCAATTTCTCGGGCATGTGGTTAACGAGAAAGGAATACATGTTGACCCATCCAAGATAGAGGCCATTAAGAACTGGGGCACCTAAGACCCCGACTGAGGTGCGACAATTCCTAGGTTTGGCAGGTTATTACCGACGCTTTATCGAAAATTTCTCCAAAATAGCCCAACCATTGACAACCTTAACTCAGAAAGACAAGAAATTCAATTGGGGTGATAAGCAGGAAGCAACGTTTCAATTGTTAAAGCAGAAATTGTGTTGTGCACCAATTTTGTCCCTACCAAAGGGGAACGATGGTTTTGTTGTGTACAGCGACGCATCACGACAAGGACTTGGCTGTGTCCTGATGCAACAAGACAAAGTTATTGCTTACGCTTCACGACAACTAAAAGTGCATGAGAAAAATTACACTACTCACGATCTCGAATTGGGAGATGTTGTCTTTGCATTAAAGATTTGGCGACACTACTTATATGATACCAAGTGTACTATATTCATTGATCATAAAAGCTTTCAGCACATCTTCGATCAGAAGGAACTAAACATGAGACAACGCAGGTGGTTGAGTTACTGAACGATTATGACTGCGAGATTCATTAGCATCCTAGAAAAGCGAATGTGGTAGCAGACGCTCTGAGTAGGAAAGAACGAACCAAAACTTTACGGGTGCGAGCGTTGGGAATGACGATTCATACGAGTCTAACTACTCAATTCGTGATGCTCAGTCTAAAGCACTAAAGGAACAGGATTGAAAAATGAATCTCTTCGCGGCATGGATAAGCAATTCGAGATCAAGTCTGATGGAGCTCGATACTTTATGAATCGAATTTGGGTGCCAAATTGTGGGAACTTATGGAACTTGTAATGAACGAGGCACACAAATCAAGATACTCCATCCACCCGGGCTCTGATAAGGTATCAGGATCTAAAGGAGTTATACTGGTGGCCAAACATGAAAGCTGACATAGCCATTTATGTTAGCAAGTGCCTCACGTGTTCGAAGGTTAAGGCAGAATATCAAAAACCATCTGGATTACTGCACCAACTGGAGATTTCACAATGGAAATGGGAGCAGATTTCCATGGACTTCATCACAAAACTACCCAAGACACCCACCGGTTGTGATACGATTTGGGTAATTGTGGATCGACTGATAAAGTCTGCCCACTTTCTACCAATTAAGGAGTTTGATAAGATGGAAAGGTTGACAAGAGTTTATCTCAAAGAGGTTGTTTCGAGACATGGAGTACCGATCTCCATTATCTCCGATCGAGACAGTCGATTTACCACGAGATTTTGGCAATCATTACAAAAGGCCTTGGGTACACGGTTGGATATGAGTACCGCATACCACCCTCAAATAGATGGTCAGAGCGAACGGACCATTCAGACGTTAGAAGACATGCTTAGAGCTTGCGTGATAGACTTTGGAAACCGTTGGATACTCATCTACCCTTAGCTGAGTTTTCTTACAATAATAGCTATCACACCAGTATCAAAGCCCCCGTTGAAGCATTGTACGGAAGGAAGTGTCGATCACCACTGTGTTGGACAGAAATCGGTGATAGTCAACTCACTGGTCCCAAGATCATACACGAGACCACAGAAAAGATCGTTCACATTCAGAACCAACTCAAACCCGCGCGTGACCGTCAGAAAAGCTACGCTGACGTGAGAGTAAACCATTGGAATTCCAAGTGGGAGATAAGGTTCTACTTAAGGTCTCACCATGGAAAGGAGTCATTCGTTTTGGCAAACGAGGTAAGCTAAATCCTAGATACATTGGACCATTCGAAATCCTAGCCAGGATTGGTCCGATAGCTTACAAGCTCAAACTTCCCCAAGAACTTAGTAGTGTTCATGACACTTTCCACGTATCAAATCTAAAGAAGTGCCTGTCGGATGAAACCCTAGTTATACCACTCGATGAGGTTCAGATTGATGAACAACTTCACTTTATTGAGAAACCATAGAGATCCTAGATCGAGAGGTAAAGAAGATGAAACGAAGCCACATTCCCATAGTGAAGGTCCGGTGGAATTCCAAACGAGGACCCGAATTTACTTGGGAACGCGAAGACCAAATGAAGCTCAACTACCCTTACTTGTTTGAAACCCTGGCATCTGCAGACAATCCTACTGAATTCGGGACGAAATTCTTTCTAACAAGGGGAATATGTGACAGCCGGCAATTTCAGGTCAATACCCGACCTTGACTTGGTTATAATTACCCCTATAATACTTGATTTTCAATTGCTTCCAATTATTGAAGCCGTTTTATGCATTGCAAAATTTCACGCATTACATTTCATGCATCGGTGATTCGGCGTAATTACCATTTTACACGCGATACAACTGGCACACATGAACATTGGTCATAATTCATATACATGTACTAATAAATTCATTTAGGTTTTCAAAATATTTTAGATTTTATTGTTTCAAGTATTTTAGATTCCAAACCAAATGCATTGGAAAAGCTTGAATTTATAAATAAACCTAATCGCGTAAATTAATATTTTACCCGAAACGAATCCTTTTAACGGACCTACTAACTACATGATGCATCATAACATACCATCAATATTTATATATATTATATATATATATTATATATAGAGATATTATACAACTTGTTACAATATCCTAATTCATTTTAAAAAGTAAAGTAAAAATATAAAAATATGTAAAAAATACCTATGTGCAACAAATACCACCTAAATACCCATACTACACAAAATATGAAAACCAAACCCTCCTTTCCCATGCATGTGATCATCCAAGCCACCACCATATTACTCTTCACCTCCTTCCTAATAAAGCTCACAAAACTTACAAGATTTGACAAAACACAACTTGCCATATTCATGAAGCCTCTCTTTTGATGTGTTAAGCAACATGTCTACCTTACCACTCTTGGAACACCATTTCCCCATCCTTTGACCGTGAATAGGAGCCCATGCTCAAGAACTTTACACTTAAAGAGGATTGAGTGTTATAAAAGACATGCACCCTTCACTTCAACTACACCAACACATCACCTCATCTTCTCTCTTTCTCCTCTCTAAATTCAGCCAAGACACTCCTACCACCACTCCATTTGATTTTCAACTATTTCCTTCAAATCTTGGGTGATTCAAGTGCCTTTGGTTGAAGATCAAGTGATTTTTGAAGCTTTCAAGCCCTACAACATCTTCCCCCCTATTCTTGTTTGGTTCTTAGTTCAAAGGATCAAGTCTTCTTTTTCTTGCATTTCAAGACTACCATCTCTTTCTCCTTGCTTGTTTAAGGTTATCACTTTGTTTCTAATCTTCTATACACCATCATGATGTGTTCATATTCACTAACTCATCCAAAAGTGCTCTAGCAAAGTTTAAAAAGTAACAAAATATGTAAGACACTTTTTGGCAGATTCATGTTCTATGTTTTCGACACCATAACTCGACCTAAACATGGTCAAATGAACAGATTCTCGAGCCTAACATTAACTTAGGATGTCTAGTTTATAACCCATCCAACCTTGAAATTTTTAGATGACTGTAATCTATCCAAAACGTGCAAACATGATTAAGGTGTTGAACCTGAATTTTTGGCAGAATAGATAGGGTTGAAAGATTGAGGCATAAGTTATGCTTAAAGTAACCAAATGGAGACTTTACTTCTGTGGTAACTTAGCTTAAAGTGTTAGGTTTAAAACTACTATAGGCTCTATTTGTGAATGTAAGGTTGGACCCCTCAAAAAGGTGAAATCCCTGGACATGTACAGAAAAATGTTGCACTGACATCTATTGCTTCATGACCCATTTCGAGGGACTTAATCCTAGCTACATGTGCAAGCTATACCTTTTGGAATCCTAAGACATAGATCTAAATATGGTAAAATATCATTTTTATAAAAATTCTTTGTATCATGAAAAGAGGATGACAACCAAACCCAAAAATCCTTTTGATTCTGTCAAATGCCCATATTTATATAAAGTAAACTTTTGAAGATATTTGATAAAAAAAGGGGAAACCCATACACATGGAAAGTATAATACCATTATAACTAATATAAAACACATTTAATACATTATGTACTTTTAGGAAGATAGATATGATGACAAGAATCTAAATAAAACATTAACGGCTCAACGTGTGTAATTAGTTAAGTGATATTTTCAAAACTAACTTTGTGGATGAGTTATGCATGACCATCTGGGTTAGTAATCATGACCTCATGAATATATTGTGATTTTGTTTAGAAGATTCCTAGACCAATCATACGTACAGATTATTGCTAGAATTCACGTGTCATTACAGGTGAGTTTCACGGCCTCATTTTGCTTATTTTCCTTTTGGGGGAGATTACATGCAAATTACTATTTTCCTGGACACATTTACTTGATAATGATTTCACATGTTATATAAGTTGTTTACTAATCGTATAATGTTCCTTGTTATCGGACCGTTAGTTTATTTCCCAAAGCGAGGTAATCATGGATAGTACTATTGTGTTTGACTACCCCCACCCGCATTAATTACCCTAATCTTGACTGGATGTCTAAATGGGTGCATTATTAACCTAGTTCACACTCATGCTTACGGTAGGCATGGGTAGGGGCAATTTGTTACAGTTACAGTCTAGCTTCGGTTGCGATGCTTATATAATATTATAGTATTGTATGATCAACAATCAAATCATGGAAAGACTTGTGGTCCATTGCACTGTTTACAATTACTTTCAAACCTGTGAACTCACAACTTTATGTTGACATATTTTCATGCATGTTTTCTCAGGTATTTGACATTTGCGTCAAGTTAAGCTAGCTTGGTCCACGTCGTATTTAGGGCCATTCATGCTGTTGGGACATTTATTGCTGTATTTGTCATGTTTTGAAAACAATCACATTAGCTTTACTGTTTCCGCAGTTCAACTCTGAAAATTATTATTTTTAAACTTATTTGCATTGTATGTTTACTAAACCATGTAGTTGTCGATCGATGACTATGGTATCCATGACGTTCACGGCCCCACGGGAAACCACCGTGGTTGGGGGTGTGACACGTGGGTATAGGGTTTGTTAGATTATATTTTCACTTTATGGCCCCTCATATCATCCTCTGCGTACAACTTGTTCCTAAAGTTATCATATCCCAATTCCAATTTATTTAAAACCAACACCGTGCCTTAATTATACAAACTTTATAATAATCATTGGTTTTAAAGCGTTACAGAATTCATGGTCTTTGACAGGAGTTATGTATAGAACAATATAGTTCCCAAAAGGCAAGCGACTATGTGAATGAGGCATATGAGCTAGTGGCAAGAATATGCCCAAATCTTGTTAATAACCGTATGTGTCTAAAAAAGTGTTACTTGGAGTCAAGACAAGAAAATCAAGAAGCGAGTTAAGAAAGGATGCAACAAAATCTAAGGAGAAAGAAAAAACTAGTCTAGTCGAATGTAGGCTTAGAATTAGATAGTTGGTGTTGGTATACGTAAGGTGGCTTGTTTCAACATTCCCAATATCTAGATCGTAGAACAACAAGCTAGACTGCTAAAGTCAATATTGTTGGTATGGGAGGCAACATGTTACTAATTGTATCAAAACCACTCTTGTGTTGTTCATGATGGTGGGACAAAACTTATTGAGAATGGTGAGTCTCTGGGGGTGTTCCAAAGACACTTTAGATAAATTTCACATCTGAAATGTGATGGTAGGGCAAACCTAATCGAGAACGATAAATCCAAAAAAGAAATGAGATATAACAATATAAAACCCAACAATCACTTTACTACCAAAACTTAAAGCTAATGCTTACAACTTATATATGATAACTTTTATTTGTAGAACTACTTAGATTATATTGTTTTATACAAAGAGAAGTTTGTGTGTTTAATGTGTATGTAAGATTTTGATGAAAACAATTGTGGAATTTTTAACTTTTAACAAAAATAAAGAGGTGTGAGTGTGACTTGTCGAATAGTTAAATTATCAAAAGCTATAAACACATAGGAATGTATGTAAACTTAAACTTGTATGGGTAAAACAAAAATGAATTGAAAGGTGGTGCCCTGGCCCCTGGGTGGACCAATGGAGTGTGCTGAGACACCTCACTTGGAAAAGTAAGATTTTCACTAAACCCACCTAACTTTTATTCCCACTTTTATTTAGTGTTCCAGTCAATCTTATGATTTTTTTCTTTTGTTAAACTTAATCAAAACTAAATCAAAACTAAATCATGTAGATAGAACATATATGAATATATGAATCCTATTTACTATGTAGTGATTGTATTTTTAATTAACTTAAAGTAAAAGGTAATAGTGAAAGAATAAAGTCACTAAATAATCATCTACGTTTCACAAATTTCATAAATTTCAAATTAGGTCAAATTTTATAAAATAATTCAATAAATAGTCATATATATATTACATTCAGGCCACATAATTTTATAAATTTCAATATTTATAATAAAATTCATAGATTGAAACGAATAATAAACTTAAGTGACTCTAAAAGGTATAACTCATCTTGATATGTATATTACTATATATTTGTAGGGATACACGGACCAATTAATGCGTCTTGATACTGTGTTTATATTTTGACTAGTTAATCATGTAGGTATCATATGTTAATTTCTTATAGATGTTGTAATACATGGTTATCTTCCTAAAGAGATGAGTTTCAAAGTAATCTGTGACTGTAATAAACACATCCAAAGTTTCTATTTTTAGTGTAATATTGTGATCTTTTAGTCTCCTAGTAAAAGTTTGCTTTCATGTAATAACATAGTTTTGTAATGTTTCATACTAGTTGATCTATTTCACGGGGTTTATAAGCTGCTAGTAAAAGTTTGCTTTCATGTAATAACATAGTTTTGTGGTGTTTCATACTAGTTGATCTATTTCACGGGGTTTATAAGCTTTGTATAAGAGTATTTACCGATTTAGGTTTCATTTCATTTGTTTCTTTTGGTTTGAGGTTGTCAATGGATCGAAATGAAAAGAATCTTACACGGTTTGATCTACAACCAAATTGAATCGAAAGCACTTGTTTGATTTTCACTACCAAAAAGCTAATTGAAGTGACAATAAGTGTTTTACATATAGTATGGAAATAAGCTTCTAAGAGTGTGTGAGTAAATATAATACGGTTGTTGAATATTTATATTGAAGTCCTAATGGAATTCATTTAAAAAGAGTTTCATTCATAGCCGATTCACCGATTGAAATTCATAAAATGATTGATAAGCAAAAAGTCTTGTTCAAGTGTTTATTTCCTCTTCAATTCTAGTGGAACATTATAGACTACAGAAGGTCTGATGTAACACCTTTACACCAACAAGGTTCACGTACATGTAACAAGGTTTGGACCAACAAAGCCCAATGTAATACCACATTCTTGACCTATAATTTCCTTTGGACGGGTGTTTATTCATAACCGAACATATGGAGTCATCAATCGGTTAGGAACAAATCATTCTTAGTCACGTTACTAGAAAAGGCAATGCATTAACGGTCGCAATCCCCAACAAATCAAACCCAACAACATCATAAAAGAAAAACGACAACACTTGATTTTTTTCAAAGGTTCAATGGTTGTATATGTAGATTTCCACTAAAGTGACATACATGGGCCTCTTCATATAGTATTGTACAAAACTGTAAAAGTATGCTTACTTTAGCTTTAACTTTTTAATTTTCTTGAAAATCAAAAATACCTTTTTATACCTTTAACTTTAAAAGCACTTTAAATTCTATTTAAACTAAATACTTTCTCCTCCAGACGTAATAATATATTTGGATTTAAATTTTGTTCAAAATCAAATATTGTATTTAAAAAGTATATAAATACTGTCCAAAAAAACAATTGATTGATTAAAAGAAAGAAAGAATAAATTTGTCGCATAAAACAGACCGAATACCAAACTCAAAACAGATCCACGACCCACATGCGATTCAGATTCCTTTTGCTTTTGGTATCCCAAAGATGACCGTTGCATTACTCATCTCATTTAAATTATCAAATTTACACTTATGCCCCTCAAAATATATAATCTTTACACTTGTCTCCATCATTATACATTTTTTTTCTAATTATCCATACCCATTATGCCTACGTATCTTGTTGCCTTCTAATAGAAGAAAACTAATAAAAATAAATAAATGTTCATTGAAAGACATAAACCTATTTCATCTCCTTTTGATTAATTTTATACATTGATAGATCAACTAAGAGATGTGTGAATAAGGGATCAGAGTCTTACTTTCAAAATTAGAGGTTTCCAAATGTGTAGCTTTTGTGATTTAAATGGTTATTAATATCAACTCATGTATTAGGAGAAACCCTTGTTATGGGTTCTAAAAAGTCCAAAAGATACATTAAAGTTTAGGTAACAGTTGAAATTGTTTTTATTAATGGAGTTAGAATTTATTATTAAAAAAAGAGTCTAACAAAAGCCTAGAAGCCAAAAGTATAAAATAGAAAATTATAGGATTCTAATATATAGGCACCTCACATTATAAATCAATCACCTTCTATACGTCTCGTGTGGCACTATATGCGGTGTATATGGTCGAAAACACAATAGACGAAGAAAATTCAGGGAAGTTGTCAAATGACTATACGTCCCATATAACCGCCCTATACGACACATATAGAACTATACGACGCGTATAGCGAATTTCAACACTGACAACGAAAATAATTTCAGGGGACTACCAGAGGGGTTATACGCCCTGTATAGGACTATACGACCCCCCTATACGACACGTATGGGGCTATACGACACATATAAAATTTGAGGTGTTAATTTATAAAATTTAAAATTAACAAAATTAAACTTACAGCATCTAACCCATTCTAGGCTTTCTAGTTTTCCTCTATTTTTTTATCAATAAGAATGAGAATGGTCTTCATCTATTTTAACTCAAAAAATATGGTAATAATTACCTTGTTAATTCAATATGTCATATTAGTTAGATATGAAGATGATATGCATAGCTTTTTTTTCTATTTGGTTGAACATTACCATTGGATAACCTTTCACAAAGATATAAGAAATCGATGTAAAAAATGGGAGGAGTAGTGTGCAAAGAATAAATTGGGACCAAACAAATTTTTAATATCACAAGCTGCTATCAATGGTATGTTGTTTCCTCCTAAATACCACATACCACATTTGGCATGGTAGGTGGAGTCGATATGCAGGTTTGTGCGAAAATAGTCTCTTTTATTATAATTTTGTTTTAAGTTGCCCTCAAAGTGAAATATTTGATTTTAATACGAATTCAGTTATCTCAAATCTTTGGTTACTAGGTCCTTAAGTAGTTTCAACGGTTGTGAATTTGTTAATGATCCAATGAACATGTTGTTTTTTTGAGCAAATTCACCAATTAAGAACATGACTGGTAGTGAGTTGTTTTTAATATTCATAAAATTACTACCTATGATTAACTAATTAACTGAATGTTACATTGTTTTGTATTTGTGTTAATTTGTTTAATGTCAAATATGTTAATTGTTTGCAACAACTTGTGTTTACATGTAGTAGGGCGAGACTAAATGTCAGGTGACAGAATACGAAACTTGAAGTGTGACAAGTTTACTTGCGTTAATACTCTCGTTAGAGTCAATTATAACAGTAACACAAATTATAGCTTTGATACTATAAATGAGGTATGCAAACTATTTGTACTACAAATAGACAATAAAGTGTACAATACATGTGGTCTCCTCTATGCATGGAAGAGGATTGAAACTTGAACAACAAACAACTAACTAACAATAAAAACCACCGAGCTAGATATATAATTGCTATGTAACCAACTACTTAGTCTTTAGAATACGCTCTGATAGTAAGTCATTATAAGACCTGTAAGTAAAATAATTAATTTTTAACTACGAATGTCTCAATTTTACATTTCTCTTTAAACCTAAAAAAATACAAGTCACCCTTAGTCTAAGTTTGAGTTCACTGAGGATGTCTCCAAGTAATTGTGTGGTATATAATTCATCAAGATAACAACTAAATAAACAATTAATAACGTTTTAACTTAATACATGTATTTAAAACTTAACTAGTCAGTAGATGCATTTATCTAAACGTATTTAAAAAGATGGGGGTCAATTTGTAACTTCTTTAACTTGAGAGTCATGTGTGGAAGGACCTCTAAAGTTGCACTTACCCCCCTTTAAGAAAGCCCATTTGACAACGGCTAGTTTTCCCCGTCAACCCAGTCAAAATTTGAAATACTTGTTTCCAATTTAAAACCAACAACTATGCGATTTCTCCTTCACTGAACACTTATTCCCCTTTCACCTTCATCTCCATCACCAAATCTCAAACAAAATGGGAGCTTGCTGTAGCAAGACTACCACCAGTACTACACTTCCTTCAACACCCACCCCACCTGAAGTCAAATTCAAACCTAACCCTCACAAAACAAAGAACAACAACACCGCCAATGTCGCCATTGTTGCTCCAGTTGCAGAACAAGAACCTCCAAAAAAGGAGGCTTTCATCGTTAAACACCGAAAGAGTCAAGAAACTGATCGAAACCCAGATCAATTCACCCGAAAATCGACTGATCGGAAGGAAAAAGCTTCAAATTCCATCTCCGTTATCGACTTTCCCCAATTGGTGGTCTCCGCCGCCGCTTCCGGCGGCGAGCCGGCGAAGGTGGTGGGTGCGACGGTGAGAACCTCTAGCTGTACGAAAGAAGAGGTGGATGCGATTCTTATTCAGTGTGGGAGGCTTAGCCGGAGCTCCTCCGGCGTGAAACCGGCCGGCGGTGAAACTCCGACACGTGGCCGGAGGTATTCGGGGTCGAAGAGGAGCTTTGATTTTGATATGGAAATGGGTTCAAAGAATGACGATGATGAGGCGGCGGTAGTGGTGGACGGTGGCGACGGCCACCGGCGTCGGCAGCAACGGGAGCCTAGGGTTTCATCGCCTTCAAGAAGAAGAAGTAGAGAAAGAGATCCACAGCAACAAAGATCCGGTAGTAAAGAGAGAGGAAGTGGTAGCGGAGGAAGAAGAGTAAGCAGATCCCCAAATCGGAGATCTGAATCTCCGATTCCTAACTCCGTCGGCGGCGGCGGAAACCGGCCGGGGAAGATGGTTTCCGTCCCCGCCACCGATAAGAGCAACAATGCCGGTGGCGGAGAGGTGGTTGCAGGAGGAGTCAAGAGGATTCAGGTGAAGAGAAACGCCGGTGATGCTGCCGGACCCGGGCTGCAGCATCTCCCCGATCTAGATCTCCGGCGAGGGCAAACATTAGGGTTTTGAACGAGAATCAGAGCCAGCAGCCGGTGACGTTGAGCCGAAGCAACTCGAGGAAGGCGGAGCATTCGCCTTACAGAAGGAATCCGTTGGGTGAGATCGACACCAATGCGAATGGATCCGATCAACCGGGGAGCAAAGTAAGTGTTTTGATTTGAAATTCACATTGATTTCAAGTTTTCTTGATTTAGTCTTGATTTAGTCTTGATGGGTATGGAGTTTTAAAAGTTGTTATCTTGTTTGCAGAAGCAAAACTGTGAGAAGATGATAAGCAGCAAAAGCAACAATGTTAAGAACTGCACAGGCAAAGAAGCCCAAACGGTTGATGAGATCAAACCCGCAGTCGAAAACCCAAAACATCACCAAATGGTATCAAGAACCCGATCTTCACGGCTATCTCGAGATCTAGATATTATTAATCCAGAAGCTTTACTCAACCCAGACCCAAACCCCAACCCCAACCCCAACCCACCATCCTACGCCAGTTTATTACTTGAAGACATCCAAAACTTCCACCAGAAGAACCCCACCACCGCCACTGCGGCGGTCACAACTCCACCGCACCGCCACCAGCTTTCTCACTCCCGGCTTGCGTGAGCAAGGCGTGCTCGATTCTTGAAGCTGTGGCTGACCTGAACTCCACCACAAGCACCAATCAGTTCAAGAAAGATAATCTTGTGGAGTCTGAGAAGGTGGTTAATGATGATCTGATGGAGCCAAGTTTCCACAAGTATGTGACAGTTAGAAGGGGTGGTGATGCAGATGCAGAAGAACAAGAATCATCAGGGAGCAATAGTTTTGCTGGGAGTCAACAGTTGAGTTGGGTGTCATCTTCTTGGGAGCCAAATTCAGGTGATTCCGCCAACTGCTGGAGTTCTAATTCGCTTTCAAATGGTCGAGACACCCAAGGGCAAGGTCAAACGCTGGATTACCGAGGAACGGGATAGGGCGTGGGCGATTGGGTGTTCATGGTAGAAGTGCTTACTCACTGCCAAACAATGCTACAGTTGCCTCTACATAATCTGTCTGTTGAATATAGTTAGTTGTGTTTCTTGTTCTTAATTAGTGCACATTTCTTTTGGTTGTTGCATACTTGCAACTGTGTAATGCATTTCATTCTTGTTTTAATCTCAATGAACCATGGTTTGATACATTCTTGTTGTTTGTGATCAAGTGTCCTATAGGCGTCAAATTATTGTCCCCTTTATTTTAATCTAGTTTTATACTCATTTGATGACTGAATATTTTTATTGTTATAATAGCATGACTACTTTTCTTTGCATTCTTAACAAAAAATCAATACTTATAATACCAAAGTACAATTCGTTTAACTTATGGGTAAATAATAAACGACTCCATTTAGTAAATAGGTTAAACTTTAACATTTCTTTGAAAAATATAATCTTGATATGTTTATAATTAAAGGTTTAATTTGAACAAAGTACCGAAATTTTGATTTAAATAATAAAAAAATTATCTAGTTATTTGAATAAAATAATTATTAGTTTATCTAGTTGATTATTTAAATAGTGTTTGAGTTGTATTATGATTAGTTTATATCTATTATAAATATAGGGTATGTGTGTTTACATATATTTTCAGGTTGATACAATTGGTTACTCTAACAATTGGTATCAGAGCTATAGGTCACGATCTTCGTGGAGCCTATCGGAGTTTATGTGTGGAGAAGAAATCGATCCGACTATCAAGATGAGACGATATCCAAAATCAACCAGACGGGATAAAGGTGAAAGAAAAATCGACAAGTAAATTATTCGTTTATTAGTTATTTTTTATTATCATAGTCGAAAGAAGAAGAAGAAGAAAAAGAGAAGGAAAAGAGATTACCAACAAAACAAAGGACAAAAAGGATTTGAGTGATGACCATCATGGTAGCAAGTTGAAAACGAAGGTACTAGTGATATTTTGTTTTTCATGTAGATGGAGTCATAACACCCTCGAATCAGGAGCAAGCTGATGATTTAAAGGTTCTTGGTTTTTTTTTATGAAAAGACAATAGCCTGTTTGATCATGGGATATTGTAAATCAAGTTAGTCAAGGAGTTTGATTCGATCATTAGTAGGTTAGCAGATGTGATCGATCAAGGCTTAACCAGGTTTGTTTGTAGTTAAAAAGTTATAAAGGATAGGATCAATAGTGGACTTTTCTTTCTTGTCAAAAAATAGGTGGTTCTCTTTTGGCAAAAGTAATCTGACAAGTGGCGTGGGAAATGAAACAACGTGATGGTAGGTTTTCGTTCAATAACTGGGTAAAATCCAAAAAGCAAGGGGCTAGTTTTTTTCAATCGGAGGTCGGTGAGCAAGTGGCTTGAATGATCCGGGAAGAAGTAGAAGTTAAAGACGCAGTCTTGATCCAAATAAATTGCTATCAAAAGTAGGGGTTCAAACCGAGAAGATCTAGGACGTGGATGGGGTTAAGATTGGGGTCCATAAGAGATTATGGAGATGAATAGTTTCAAACATAAATGAGAGGTGAATATCAATATCAAGATTTAGGGGATGAATGAATGATATAATCTTGATATGTTTATAATTAAAGGTTTAATTTGAACAAAGTAAAATATATCAAATAGTGAAACCAAAAGTTTAATTTAAATAATTAGGAATTATCTAGTTATTTGTAATAGATAATTATTAGTTTATCTAGTTGATTATTTAAATAGGGTTTAAGTTGGATTATGATTAGTTTATATCTACTATAAATATAGGGTTATGCATTTAGTTTTATTAAGTCAAGTTCAATAGAAAGCAAAAAGTTAAATTATGTTAAATATATGTGTTTACATATATTTTCGGGTTGATCCAATTGGTTACTCTAACATTCTCCATAGAAATTCAAAAACCTCAAGTTGAAATTTAAAACCTTTTGAAAATAAACCTTTGTGAAACTTGTAAATTAAAAAAAACAAAAAATAAGAAATGCTAAAGGGCAAACTCTTTCATTCAATGATAAAATATCTAAGGTGATGTTTGTTTTTCATATGACAAAATGTCTGTAGTCCGCGTACTACATTCGTAGACATCTACAACAGAAGAGGTATACCAAACATATGTAGTCTGTAACAAGAGTAGTGTATGTTTTTTAATATCTGCAGACTACTAAAATCAACTATGGTGGTATACGGTAGTGCTAAACGATGGTGGTGATGGTAGATGGTGGGTGGTGGTCTGCGCAATGATATTCTTGTGGAGTCTGAGAAGGCGGTTAAATATGATCAGATGGAGCCAAGTTTCCACAAGTATGTGATAGTTAGAAAGGGTGGTGATGGAGATGCTTTAGAACAAGAATCATCTGGGATGCAATAGTTTCGACAACAATCAACAATTGAGTTGGGTGTCATCTTCGTGGGAGCCAAATTCAAGTGATTCCACAAATTATTGGAGTTCTAATACGCAGTCAAATGATCTAGACACCGAAGGGAAAGGTCAAGTGCTAGACTACCGAGGAATGGGATAGGGCGTGGGCGATTAAGTGTTCATGGTAGAAGTGCTTACTCATTGCCAAACAATGTGACAATTGTACATGATTTGATGTTTAATTGAGTATAGTTTTGTGTTTAGGAGAATTGAATTTGTCACAAATAGGGGTTGATTTCTGGAAATCGAATTAGGACCGTAGTTGGAGTTGTGATTAGTATTTTGGTGGCGTTAGATGATGAAGTATCAAAACTGTAAATGTCCGCTAAGGTAATCAATTGCGATGATTCTTTAGCTTCTTGTTGTGACTCTCAATTATATGTTGGTCAATTTTTTTGTTAGGGTATTTAATCGAATTTGTTTATTTAATTGATCTTAGGGCTTATGTAATCTGCAACTATAATGAAAATTACCATTTTAATTCTTATGGGATGTATGGCTGAAAAACATGTGGCATTGATCATAGATTATACAATATTATACAAGAAAGGTTACAACAGGGGTTTATTTTCCGTGTTAGTTTTATTAGGTTGACAACATATTCATATTGTGTTCCACTAGGTTTAATTTAAGATCTTTTTAGGAGATTGAAAAACATACACTATTCGAATTTGGATGTTTGGTTTGATTTAGAGCTTTAACTTTTGAGGTTCTTGCCGATGAAGCTCTTGAGATGTTGCTCCATGGTACTTTCACTTCAACTTATTGTCCTTTACAATTTTCATGTAACATCCGCCAATTTCCAAGTTAAAACTCATTTTTTTAGTTCTATTATAAAATTATAACAATAATTGAAATGGACCAAATGCATAAAATTTACAATTTATATTCTGAATTATATATTTGTTAATCATCTAAATAACTTGTAATATTTTTTTTATAAAGTTAAGGTGAATAATCATTTTACAATAAATATTTAATTGGTGAAGACTTATTAAAAATTTATAAAGTTATTAAATGAATAAAGATTTACTATTTATTATAAATTCTAATTATTGAAAATAAAATAATAAAGCTTACGAGATTTATAAAGATTAACAAATAAATGATTTGGTTTATCATCCAAATGGGTTTTTATAAAGTCTAGGGGTGAATTGGTAATTTTTAATACTAGAATTAAAAGTTTTATTACATAAAATAATAAAGACCTAAAACTTCAGGGGCTAAACTTGTAAAATTGGAAATCTTAGAAACCAAACCACCATCCCTCCCCGATTTCCGTCATGCACCTTGGCCAACTTCGGCCACGCATCCGGCGACCGTCGATTCTCAACAAAACATCGAATTGAATGCGATTAAACCGAACCTTAACTTTTATGCATCGGTTTCGAACTTAAAACTATGTTTAATTGTAATTATTCGATCTTTAACTCGAGAAATCAAAACTGAAACAATCAATTCAAATCGTTAAACCGTCGATCTTGTAACCATTCGAATTGCTTATGTTTGAATGTTGGGAAACGTTCTAATCGATCCTTTAAACCATTCTGCATTATCAATCGTACGAACAACTCCCCATTCGAATCTCTAGATCGTCACTTTCCTTTCGAACCTGCAACTTGGTCGAAAACTATCTTCAAAGCATTCTAGCTTAAAATTGCTTGAGGGCTTTGAATCCTAAACATCCATTAAAGCTTCATATGAAGGGAATTTGATTAACATCAACGTTTGCACCTTAAAGCACATCCACGTAGTCGCGACTCGTTCGTAAACTCGAGAGCATCAATTCGAACTCAATAACGTAAGTTTTGCACATCATTGTACTCGTTTTATCATGGGGAAACAAAGCCCTAATGTTAGTTTGATTAACATGTCCGAATTGAAGATCAACCTGATGGCAAACGATTCTAGGGTTTATAAGGATTTGGGGAAATTTTTTGAAGAATGGTTTTAACAATTAATTTACGTTTTGAGACAAGAATCGGGCTTTGGCCTGTTGGTTAACAACAAACACTTACACATGACAGGTCAGGGGTTCGAACCTAGCCCCTGCCATGTTTTTATTTTAGCAGCTTTCTTTTATTATTATTATTTATTAAATCAGAAAAACTATTAATATAATAATAAATATAAATAAATACTATTTTGTGAACTAAAATATTTCAGAAATTATTAAGTTAAATTTTAATATTTTAAAACTTATAACTCTTAACTTTAATTTTTTGTTAAACAATAAGAAGATTATAAAAATATTACTAAGTCATTTATATGATATAAATATATTATAGTCCAAACTTGGATTAATCTAAAGCACTCGAAACTACATATTCAAATACTTTAAATGTTAATTATAAAAATGGTTATTTAAATAAATATTTAATTATTCATCTAATCATTTAAGCATGTTATATCATAATTAGTTAATAAATTTACTCGTCAACTTTTATTTAAATTCTTGAAATTTATAAAACAATATAAGTTGTTTTATTCTTATTTATAAGGTTTTGTATTATAAAACCTTTATGATAAATCATTTTTAAAAGCTCAAAACTTTATAAAATGATTTTAAATATATTTAACGTCATTAAATAAGTATTTAATTAATTCTCTTTATCAAGTTTTAAATAATTAATTATTAAATTAATTATTTTTTCACATATTATACTTAACTTCTATAACCTATATTTTTAAATCATTCTTAATTATATTTGGTCTTAATTGATTTATATCATCTTTATTAAACCAAAACAAAAACGTTTCATTATTTTACTTCATTATTCAAACCCTCAAATTCCAATTGAAACCCTAGTTTACGTCTCATTGTTAATCTTATTACCGAGCTTAATCTTGGAATCAATGCATTTAGATAACTTGTAAAGAAATCGTTGGAACCTCATCTAAATTCTTATCATCATCTTGTATATATCATGTGAGTTCTCCATGCCTCATTTTTACTTTATTTCACATCTTCTGGGGTGAAACATGTTAACTTCATCAACTTACACTTGTAAACATCTTGATACTTGTAAATACACATGCAATTCATCTTTACCTTTTTGTCATGGTTATTTATGTTATTGTAAGTCTTATATGAGATACATATTTTGTTTACAATCATTAACTATTGCTAGCATGGCGACGTCTTAGATCTTTGGGCCTGACAAGCCTATTTGGTGCTAAAGTCGATGTATTGTCGACTCCTGATGACGTATGCTTGTTCATCATGGGAACCAAATAGACTTAGCCAATCTTATATACTTGTAATCAAGTCGAGGTTTGGTTGTAACTGTATGTGTTCTATAAGCTTGCTAACTCGTAACCATTGACATGAATTGCCACTTGTAACCCTTTTATATATATACATATATGTGTATGCTTAAACCATGGGAACTCACCAACTTTATAGTTGACCCTTTATTTTTAACATGTTTCAGGTTTCCTACTTGAAGATCTTCTTGTGCTCATATAGGACTTGGACCTAGTTTAAATTGAAAGTCTTATGTTATTGGTTGTATCTTGATTGTTTTGTAATTACTTATTTGTCTTGTAATGTTTAATGAATAATAACATTTAATATTATTTCAACTTAATTAGTTCCATGTGCTATGAACAATCGTTTCATATTCGTCCGCCCCGATGGTTCCGTCGTTGGTCGGGCTGTGACATTTCGTTTATAAATAAAGTTTATTGATTCAATATAGTTTTTATTAATGCAATATACTTTTGAGTCAAAGATTATTCACTTGCTGATATTAATTAATTGGTATTTGTTGTTAGTACTCTGCAAATGATCCTTTGATTTTTAAAATATCACGCCCTACCCTGCCTCATGAACCCGATCATCCTCTTGTGATTCTACGGGATTTGTCAATGGATATGTTTGTTGATTTATGAGGTTCAGTTGTGGTGGTCTGGTGATTCAAATCTTTAGTCTTTATGATTGTTGTTTTAAATCTTAAGTTAAGCAATGTTTGTTTATGATCAAAGTAAAACGGTGTTTGGAATCTGTTTAAAAATCAGATATTTTACAAATTAATTACAAGCCCTATAACTGAATGATCATAAGAAAGTCGAAGAGCTTGTACGTATTTAGTTTTTTTCTTTTAGTTAGGTCCAATGTTTCTAATGTTTGTTTTGTGTTCAATTTGATAGTCCGAGGAGGATTTAGCGTTGAAGCAACAATTGGAATTGTATGTTAAAAGGGACTCAAGGTTACAAATGGTTACTCTTGAGGGCATAAGGTACCATTTCTTTGTAAAGAATGGTTATTTGTGAGTTTTTTCTTAGGAGAAGTGATGTTGTTTGGGGAAATATAAGTTTTGAAGTTTTGTTTGTCCGACAACTTTGAGATTAGTTAGGTGTTTATGGATTACCAACCGCCTGCTCTTATTTTTAGCTAAGCTTAAGGAAGCTAGGGTTATAAGAGTTTATATTATGTTGAAGGCCAATGGAAATTTCAAATTACCAACCCAATACTCCATTACATCTTTTAAAGTTAATTACACAAATAGTCTTTGTGGTGTAGCAAAAATAACAGGTTTGGGTATTAACTTTTTTGAGTAACATGTTTGGGTATTATGCTTTCAATTTTATTACATGTTAAGGTATTAAGGTTAACTATCGTTAAATTTTCCGTTGAATTATGATGGAAAGACTAAAATACCCTTTTGTAACTAAAGGGACCACTTGTGTAATAAACTTAATTTTAACCCAGGTACCATTATGTACTTACTCTAAAATAAAAAGTAAAAAACAAAACTAACACCTACCATTCTTCATTTTCATGAACCACCGGACCCTAAGGCACCACCACCCACCATGGGCACCATCATCATTACCTCAACATCATCTATCACCAACCCAATTAGGTGACGGACATGTTGATAGTGGGGGTGGGTACAACTATTTGCATAACAGAGGTTAGTGGATGGTGGTAGTCATAAGATAGGTGGTTTTGATGAAAATATCTAGCTTCTAGTGGTGATGGTTTGGGAGTTCAAGTGGTGGGTGCGATGTTGGTTGTGGGAGGCGGTGGTGCAGTTTGATTGTGGTGGTGTTGCGTGGGTGAAGTTAGATGGTGGGGATAGGGTTTTTGTTTTACGGTTGACGAGGCACAAATTTAGGGTGGTTATGGCGTTGATGTGGTGTTAGTGGTCAGCATGGGTGATGATCGGGAAAATGGGAAAGGAGGTGGTGGTGGTGGTGGTATTGACCGGTGATGGCAAGTGGTGAGAGATGGTTTTTATGTGATTTACAAAGATGGTCCCTCCACTTAAAATTAAGTTAATTACATAATTGGCCCCTATGATTATATAAGTGTATTTTGGTCATTTTTCACTTATTTAATAAAAAAATTAACGGAAGTTAGTCTTAATACCTAAACATGTTACAAATTTAAAGCATAAAACCCATAGTTGTTACTTAAAAAAGTTAGTACCCAAATCTGTTATTTTCGCTAAACCACATGGATTATTTGTGTAATTAACTACAGCTTTTAAGTACATCCCCCAATAAATTTAACTTGTGCATTACCCAAATCATACCCAACACATCTTCATTCATATTTTATGATTTTTATAAAATACTTGGATCCTTTAAAAAATTTCGAGCTTGAGTTTGATGTTAGATTAAATATGAAAAGTAATAAATTATTTATTTTTGGTCTGAATGGTTGCATGATTACGCGATATTCTTTTGTGAATTTGATAAATAAAATATTCTTGGTGTTGGGTACTTGCTAATTCTCCTTACAACGTAACTAATACAAGATTAAATCTCTACTTATTGGTTAATAATATGATGTGTTCTCTGTACACTCTCATGTGGTTTGTTTAATGTACACTCTCATGTTGTTTGTTTAAGTTTATGTGTTTTTTTAATTCATATTAATCATATGAATGAGATTTTTGGATGTGTATTTTTCGTCTATAAGTCAGCATTGACACACTTTCACATTTCAGACATTAAATAGTATTGACTTTCATTGTTTTATGCTTTTTATTGTAGTTGGTTGTCTCTATTAGGATGTTCATTTTCGGATATCCGAAATTTCGGATAGTAAATTTCACTATCCGAATCCGAAATTTCGGATATCTGAATTTTGGATATCCGAATTTCAGATTTCCGAACTTTCGGATTCGAATATCCATTCGGAAATCCGAATTTCAAAAAAAAGTTGTATTATTTAACAAAATTTTATAAAAAAATAATAAATTTTATTAAAATTTATTTCATATATCCGAAGTTTTTATTAAAACATCCGAAATATCTAAAAATATTCGAAATATTTATTTAATATTTTAGATTTTTAAATTTTTATAAAAATATTTTGGATATTTTGGATATCCGAAATATTCGAAAATTCTCAAAATCACTATCCGAATCCGAATCCGAAATTTTGGATATCCGAATTTCGGATTTTTGGATATTTCGGATTCGGATATTTTTGAACACCCCTAGTCTCTTACTAACATGTTACATTAGTTTCAAACAAATGATGTTTTTGTTCTCTATACTAACAATTTACATTATTCTCAAACAAATGATGTTTTTGTTTAGAATCCAAAAAGAGATTGTTATGACATGAAACCACCTAACCATCGAACAGGTATAAAACTAGTTACAAAGATGATCAGAAAGAAATCGACCTAGAATCCTATAAATGGAAAAGATGTTAGATTAAAAAAATGATGATCACAAAGTATCCATAGGTTTAAGAGTACATAATAAATTCTAACCAGGTGATTTCACTAACGCACGTTGCGCATTTGATGGTTCAGGCTCAAAAAAAGTGTTAAGGTGTTGCTGCTAACCATAACAACCATGCTAAAGCAACTTACAACACCGTTGTGATGTAGCATCATAGCCCTATTAACAAAGTTTCCAAAAGCATATAGAAGAAATTACTAATTTTCACCCAATAAAAAACACTAACATCACAGCCTTCTTAACAAAGTAACCAACGAACTGCGCCATTAATCACTAATCGAAAGAAAACCCAAAACAATGTATACCTACCACTTGCCTTGTTGTTTCAACATGACAAATGATCAGGCTCAGAAAACCGTGTCTCATTGTGGCTGCAAAATTTTGTTCGCCGCGCCAAAACAATGAACATAACATGCGTTTGTATACATCACAACCTAGTTTTTAGAGAAGCAACAATAATGTCATAAAACCAAACCGGCCACAACAAGTCTTAGGTAAGCCAACTCTACTATCATCGACCTCAAACATAAAATCAATCTACTATCGACCTCAAACATAAAACCAATCTACTATCGACCTCAAACACAAAACACTCCAAATACATCATCAAAAATCCTCAAATTTTGGCAACACCAACAGCCTATGGCCACAAAAAAAGGCCACAAACGGTACGATCGGAAAACTCCCAATTATGTTGCCAAAACACGAGAATTTCGACCAAAAATGTCACACCCCAACCTTGGCGGCGGAAACGTCGAGATGTGAGGGTTACGATTGTTCACAGCCACATAACGCTATTTATTAAATCCAAATATATTAATCATAAGATCCAATTGTAACATTACAAGCAAAAGTTTCAACAAAAAATACATCATGTACAAATGCTACAAATAATATGATCATCCATTTTATCTCTAGGTCCAATCCTAGATGTGATAAGCTTCAAAGAGTAGAACACATACTTGAGGTATTCCTGAAACATATTAAAAATAAAAGGTCAATATAAAAATGTTGGTGAGCATTCCATAGTTTTTAATACATAAATTATATAAAATATGGCAATTCAAGTCATAAGTTAGTGAATAAAGTGATTAGGGATGTTATGAACAATGCAACAATCAAACCTCGACAAAGTTTTACAAGTCTCAAACGTTTACAAGATTATACGATCATCTAAGTGTACTTGGATCAACCAAAGCATGCTTGTCTGGCCCATAGATCTATGACTTCGCTGGGCTAACAATAGTTAATGATTGTACATATAACGCCATAACATGGTAACCACGAAAGTTCAACTAACCACAACTTTACAAGATGAATTGCCATAGGTTTGTAAGTCTCAAATAAGTTTACAAGTGCAATAGTATAAGTTAACATGTTTCACCCCCAAGTGTGAAAACAAGAAAAAGGGGTATGGAAATACTCACATTGATATAAGCATTACAAGATGATAAATAAAGATTAAAGGATGATCCAAAGTAATCCCAAGTATTCATTACAAGGCACCTAAATATGTAATACAAGATGAAGATTAATAATATGATTAACGTTCAAATAATGATTAGGGTTTCAATAGTTTTAAGGGGTTTTTGATAAGTAACAATTTACAAAGTAATTATTTTACATTTTTAATTCATTAGAAGAATATATATGTAAATATTTTAGAAATGAATCTAAATATAACAAAGTTGGAGTTCAATATGTAATTATATTTTCTTGGTAACAATATATTTGTATTTTATATAAAGATGTGAAATAAGAATAAAATTTATAATAAAGTTTGTAATATTATATAAAAATAAAGTCTCATAAAATAAGCACGTTTTAAACAATAATTTATACTTGTTATTTGAACAAATAATGATTTAGTGAGTTATAACGATATTCAATGTCTATTTTATAAGTAAAATAATTTAAATATATTATTTGAGCAAATAACTATTTAGTAATTAAACAATATTTTAAGTTTAACTTATGAGAAATAATCTAAATATATTATTTGAACAAATATAATTTAATAAGTTAAACAATATTTAAAATCTATTTAATAAGAAATTGAACAAATTATATCATTTGTTTAAAATGATTAATAATAATATTTAGATATTATAAGAAATAAATTTCTAGAAAATTAGTTAGGTGATTTTAAAAATATTTAAAGTTTTAAATGAATTTAGTATATTTGTTATAAATTTTCTGAAAATTATTTTGGGCTAAAACCCCTAAAAAATTACATGATGGTGCCCGGGTTCGAACCCGGGACCTCATGTGTGTGGGGAAGCATCTTAACCAGTGAACCAGGGCCTTGGCCGTGCAAGATTTTCGTTTTAAAATGTTATAAACACAAACACCCAGAAATCTCAAGAACCCTAGATCCATCATCGATCAAATTGATGTCTCAATCAATGTTGTTAGCAAGAATGATCATGGAGCTTTTGATCCCCAACTAAAATCGAGTGTGCCATATTGTTTAATTACCTGGTTAGTGTCAATTCGATGATGAACAAGTACAGAATAGGTCGCGACTTTCTTAGCACAGATTCGATACCCAAACGACGATGATAAATAAATTCGTTGCACAGGTAGTCTCTAATGAAACCAATGATGAAAAGCCCTCTGTTTATTTTGAGTTTTGAAACCTTGATGATAGTGTCCTAGTAGTTGCAGGTCGCGATGAAAGATGACGATGGGATTTGTTGGTTGTGTTTGTTTCAGGCGTAATTGAGATTGATAATGATTTAGGTATAGTTAGACGATCGTGTAAGTTCAATCAATTGGATTTTTATTAGTGTTTAATTGTCGAACGGTTTTATGTTTTAGAACAACGGTTACTCGTTTCACAGAGGTTCATAACTACGATTTAAAGGCGTTTAAGGCTCACCATAATGTTCGAATCGTGTTCACGAAGCTTTGGAGTGATTTGGTATCAAAAACGGGTGGTTTAGTGTGGAATTGTGGCTCGCCGGCGTCGCGCCGGGCTTGGCCGGCCAGCGGTCGGAAAAACGGGTAGGAAAAAAAAGGAGAAGTTATTTACACAAATGGTCCCTCAACTTCAAAATGTTATTATTTTATGCCAAAACCTTTTAATTAAAGTTTATAAAATGACATTAAGGCCCCTTGACTTATTAAATTCAAGATTTTAAACATTTCTAAGTTTAATAAACTTTTACAAATCATTATTACTAATAACAACATTGTTATTATTATTATTTTTGTTAACTTTGTTATTATTAGTATAATTATTGTAATTGGTATTATTAGAAACATTATTTATTTATTAAGTCAATATTTAACACCATAAGCTTTCAAGTTAAAGAAATAAAACAACTAAGGCAAAAAGCATAAACGGCCCATGAGTTTCACATATGACAACAATGGTCCTTAGAAGAATTAAACGAGGTTAATAATTAATTAACCGAAAATACAAGATGTTACAAAAAACACTCCGCACAGACCACCGACCGGATCGAGGGTACGATCTGAAAGGCTTTCTGTAGAATCAGTTATAAAAACCACTTCAATCAATTAGATTTTTTTCTTTCTTTATTTATAAATATGGTTTTTATTTGATCTCTCCTATATATATATATACATATATATATATATGTATATATATATATAGAGAGAGAGAAATGATCAAATAAAAACCACTTTTATAATTAAAAACCATGAAAACCAATTTCAATCAATTAGATTTTTTTCTTTCTTTATTTATATATTTTAACTAAAAGGTTAGTTTTATAATTTGACAATATTTAATTTTAAAAATTATCTAAATTTTGTAATTCCTTGATTTACTCCTAGATTAATTGATTTGTTTACTAACTTATTCATTTATTTTCAACAAATAATAAAAAAATATTTTATTTGTTGTTCGAGTATATTCTTCACCACAAATCAATTCCAATTCAAATTATTATTTTACTTAAGTTGGTAACTATATCATGAGGTTTTTGATACATTTCCTTTCTTCTATCTTAAAATCATTATCTTTGTGAGTTTATTTTATTTTTTGATGATATACAATTTAAAATCATTTTTTTTGAGATTTTCTTATTTTTTCTAATCATGACTTTTAATATTTACAACAAGATATGAATGAATTCTTGTATATTTTATATATTTAAAAGCACATACTAGTGCATTTTCTTAGTATTTATGATAAAGAAGACGAAGATTAGAAAACCGTAACACGTTATGTATATAGGCTACGTATACGTAACAAAAATACATGTAATGTACATTAATTTTTTTGCTTGCATATATGGACCACATGTATATGTATCAAGTCATGTTCCAAAATACACCCCTAGTATGTTGGATTACTCGTTTCCATCCATGATATAACTATAATAAATAGTGTACATATTTTGTTGCTTAGATATACGGATCATACGTATATGTACCAAGCCATGTTCGGTTCCTAAGCAAGCAGAACCACTAAATAATGACAGAACCCTATATGCTTACATATATGTACCAAACCTTCTTTAGTTTATAAGCAAACCCTAACAGCACTATTAAACGAACAAAGACTTACATATAAGATTACATGTATGGTCCATACGTATACGTATCGGCCATCCATTTGCTACATATCATTTAGTTTCCCTCACACCAACAATATTGCCCGCTTTGCCCACGAGAAACTCACGGATTTGCTTTTGGTTGCCCGGGTGAAAACTTCCCAGAGAGGTCACCCATCCCTAGATTGCTCCTACCGGAGCACGCTTAACTGTGGAGTTCTCCTCTCATCCACAGCCAATACGCCTAAAACGCGTTGTTGATATTAGATGCCAGACATTCCTTATGAACTAGGAATCTCTCCTGTCCACGAGCGATGTGCGATATGTGTAGGATGTCACATTAAGAAAGAGATTTGGGAATTAGGAGAGAAGGAATTTTTTAATAGATGTGGTAATCATTAATTACAGAAGATTACAATTACAAATATGATTTTCCTATTATGCTCTTCTCCACTTAATTATGTCAAGTTTAGTTAAGATTAATTTACAAAAATTTCATGCTAATGTATGACCCTTGATCAAATTATTTAATGGTTAAGATTTAGATTTCATGGTTTTCAATTATAATGTGGTTTTCATTGGATCCTCCCCTATATATATGTATGTGTGTGTGTGTGTGTGTATATATATATATATATATATATATATATATATATATATATATATATATATATATATATATAAATCTGATTCTACTTTCATGCCACCTTTTCACTTCCCCGTGGCATTGCCTTTGATTCTAGCTTTAGATTAGGGTCTTGCTTACAATAGAAGATCAATCTTTCATTCTCTCTATATATATTCACACACATATGTATATATATATATATATATACATACATATGTATATATCCATATATGTATACATACATATTTATATATCCATATATGTATACATATATATATACATATGTATATATATGTATAGATATATGTATATATCTATATATATGTATATATATGTATATATATTATTGCATCTTGCTTGTCTCGGGCGTGTGCTTTTTATGCCCATAGGCCAGAAGCGCATGCCTCACGCCTTTGACAACTATGATTGATAACAGAGCAATGGGTACGTAGGATATTCGGAGATGAGAAATTGAAGACAAACTCTTCCTCTATCCCATGTTCAAAAAGACTCCTCCCACTAAAACCACCAATTCCAAAAACTTTTATATTTTTTATGTGCAGAGTATATAACATTAATGATTTAGCAACACTCAAAGCAAGGTATGACATAAATGCTATGGTGAAAGAATAACAGATGCAAATTTCATCCAAAATAAACGTGCACCTTTCAAAGGTGGTCGGCATCCTGATTCTATATCAAAATGAAGATAACCTTATACCTTTCTTTTCTATCGTCCTTCTTCATGGGTAATAGTCAATTGATTGATCTCTGATTCGCTCACATACGATGGCGAACTGTAAGTGCGTGGTTTAGAAACAAAAGCCGGTTCTTTAGGATCTGGGAGGCTCTCGATATCCATCCCCAACATTAGAAGCACATCCATCATGGGAGGTCGATCTTGAGGGTCTTCTTGTACGCACAAGAGCCCAACAATCATGCATCTCAACACTTCAATTGAGTTGCATGATTCAGCTAATGCTGGATCTAGTAAATCTATTGGCTTTTTCTCTTTCCATAAGCCCCAAGCCTGAAACACATCAAGATTAAACAAAAAGCTACTAAAACTCATTTGGATTTCTAAAATCTTTAGGAACTCACATAGGATACAAGGCTAAAGGCTTGATGATTTTGATAATAACCTGTGTTTCTTTTTCCACTAATAATCTCCAGTACAATTACCCCAAAGCTAAAAACATCTGACTTCACTGAAAAGAACCCATTTAACGCGTATTCTGGGGCCATATAGCCACTGCATTAGAAGCAAGATCATCATTTAAGAGAGTTCTCAATGTAAAAAACTAGAACTACATGTGAATAGCGTATATAGGTGTCAAAATGTAGTTACTAGGTTCCAATTACTCTGGTGGTGCTAGATTCTGTATCTCTGCCTTCAACTATTTTCGCCAAACCGAAGTCTGATATCTTGGGATTCATTTCCTCATCTAATAATACATTGCTTGCTTTCAAATCTCTGTGAATAATCCTCAATCGTGAATCTTGGTGAAGATAGAGAAGTCCTCGAGCAATTCCCATAATAATATCAAAGCGTAACGCCCAGTCAAGACGCATACAAAGCGTCCTATCTGCTATCATAACCATGTGTCAGATTTCAGATTATTGACATATAAGTAGTTGCAGATAACAGATCGAGAGGCTAACCAAATATGATACGATCCAAGCTTTTATTAGGCATGTATTCATAGAGAAGCATCAGTTCACGATCCTTCATGCTGTACCCCAAGAGCCTAACAAGATTCCGATGTTGGAGTTTGGCAATTAATAATATCTCATTTTTGAATTCCTTCAAGCCTTGCCCAGACTGACTCGCCAACCTCTTCACTGCCATTTCTGTTCCCCCAGGGAAAGTTCCCTAATCAAAACATACGCAATCAGTAAAACACACAAGGAAGAGATATGGAGGGAGAGGGGGCAGGTATCATTGACTTGGGTACAGGTCATTTTGCTAATACACAATATATTCAAGTTGTTTTACCTTGTAAACAGGGCCGAACCCCCCTTGTCCAAGTTTATTGGCAAGTGAAAAATTCTCAGTTGCAGACAATATTCTCTTAAATTCAAAGAAAGGTACGTCAAGACCTATTCTGTCTTCTACAGAGAGTACCCCTCGGTCTACGATGCGGAGAATATGAATAGAAAATGTTCACTGAGAATCATATATGCTGAACGAATGTAGATGAAAACGTATAAAATTGTGGCATTTACCTTGACTTTTCATCCTTCTGTAGTATATAACACCTATGCTGCAAATAAATATAAGGCCTAAACCTCCTGAAATGATCCCTGGGATGGAGAACCAAAAGTTTCTGAATGGTTGTTAAAGACAAGAAAATTGAAAATTGCAATTAAAACCAACTTAAGACCACCTGCTATTAGCACTTTGGTATTGCTTTTGGGATGTTCGGAAGAAGAAACTTTGATGTAGATCTTCTCTTGATATGACTTGTATGAAGAAAGCACAAGTGATATGTTATTCAAGTTTTCAAGGTTCCAGTGATGACATATATTGGAGATAAAAGTATATGCAGAACAAGGGCAGTAATCCAAGCAAGACTTTCTGCATTCTGATTCATCAAAGTTCAGGTTTTCATTTCAGAAAACACAGAAAGTAACTGTTTTTCAACATAATATAAGACGAACATGGGTTTCTTTACTGTACAACTCAATTCATTTTTTCTCACACACCCAGCAGAGAAACCGCCCAGATTCCAATCACTTTGAGATCTAGGCTCGAAATTAGTCAAGCAATTACAGGGTGGAAACATCTGCTGATTGCAAACACCAAATGCCCCACACCCACCATAAACTTCACAAAACTGTCGTGGTTGAGACCAAAACAAATTCCACTGCATGGAGGTGTCCAACCATGTCAACTGCTGAATCTGCCCTGAGATGTCTATGCTTAATCTTGAAATGATTGAAGAATTGTATAAAGAATAAGTGAAATAAGCCTCGTTTTCATTATCAACATAGCTGAAATTAAAGATATAATTCAACCTCATTTCAGGTACTAACTCGAAAATATGAGTTCGATCATTCCAACTTCCACTAGTCCAATACGTTTCAGATTCATTCCACTTGATCAGATACTGCTTGTTATCTTGGTCAAGCTCTAAAGAAAAGAGACCCATCCCAGGATCTTCCCTATTTCTCCATGAAGTAAGAACCTGCTTCTTACCTGTATGCTTGTTGTATCCAAACTTACCACCAGGCAAGAAAGTATGGGTCGGATGATCAAAACTTTGCCAAACTGGTGTGCTTGAAATTGATCCATATCTTAAAACTAAATTACCATTATCAAGAAGAACCACTGTTGCAGGTGTAGCAGTAGAGTTCATGTTTGTTGACCAAATTTGCTTGTTTAAATCATCTAAGAGCACCAAGTTACCATCTCTTATTTGCAATTTCGAAGAGAATGCATCGGAGAGGGGTGTATCTCTATTTGCCACCCAAACTATTGTTTCTGTGGTAGTACTAACCTTTTTGTACCAGATTCCTATGTAATAGTTATGAAGCTTACCTGGTCTAAAGAAGCCCATTTCAAAATTTCCACCGCGAGAGACGAGTGTCTCATTTCCAAAGAGAGATTGATTCACAACCAAAGTATCAGCTGCAGATATGTGAGCAGGAATGAAAAATATACATAAAAACAACTGAGCAGTTCTTAAAATCATGTTTTATTAGTTAACTATGCTGATTCCACAAGCATGATCACGGTAACCAGAATAATTCAAGAACTTTAAAGCAAAAATTTGTGGTCAACAATCAACAAACGACTTGGAAGATCTGCTCTAAGTCAATGGTTGGGTCAAAATTACGTATGGACAATGATAACCTAAACACATAATAATCAAACAAATAATAATAATAATAATAATAATAATAATAATAATTGTCATTTTCAGGAGCAATTATGTCCCCTTTTAAATTATTACAACTGCTGGTTACAATGAGGACGGTAATCGACAGTAAACCCAAAGCTGAATCTCTATTGTTGTAAAATCGTTAATTGGACGCCATTACCGGAGCTGCACGATTGTTGAAATGTCAATTGAAGTTTTAACTTCACGAAGCCATCGCTCCTTTGCACTGAAGATCTCGTTCGATTGTCATTGGTACTCCTTCGTTCGCTCGTTAAGGCTTCCTGCTGCTGTTCGTTTCAGACGATAACGCATCAGCAGCTCCGGTGACAGTGCTGCCGCAAGCCACCGCACGACAACACCAATTCATCACGCCATTGTCATCTACGCCAACCGCCACCACCTTCCGTATACACCTCAGGGTTATGGCAGAATCTTTAAAAAATAAAAAACTAAAAGTAAATTACTATTTTGATCGTCGACAACACCCACAAGACCACCTCAACCCATGCATTCAACTGGTCTTAAACCTCACACGCGCTGGTGTACACGTCACCCTTGCCACCACCGTCAGCACCTTCCACAGGTTTAAATCACTACCATTCCACCACGGGTTATCCACACCTCATTCTCTGACGGCCATGACGAAGACCCCGAAGTCGCCAAGTTGTCGGACTACGTTCATCAGCTCAAGCGCATGGGATCAAAGTCCCTCGCTGAACTCATTTAAACCCTATCAAATTCCCGCAACAAAGTAACCTTGACTGTGTTCACTCTTTTCCTACATTGTGTGGCATCGATGGCACCTGAGTTTAATGTGTCATCGCCCTGCTCCTCATCAAAACGCCACCTCGTTTTCGATGTATAGCTGATTCTTCAACTATTAATGATGGTATATTTATCATCAATAAACATAGGTGGTGATGGTGGTTGTTGTTAACTTCGTTATGTTCTTGTAAGATCATTTAAGAAACTATATGGGTTTTTTATGAGTGTTTTTTTATTGAAAATTAATTCATTAATTTAAGAGTTACTAGTTGTTATACTATAATAATAATAATAATAATAATAATAATAATAATAATAATAATAATAATAATAATAATAATAATAATAATAATAATATAATAATAATAATAATAATAATAATAATAATAAAATAGAATAAAAGTAATAATAATAATAAGTTACAAAAGTTAATTAATTAATAAATTAGAAAAATATTTGAAACTTAAAGTTTAAATAAGTTCAGGGAGCATTTGTGTCAACTTGAAAAACTTTAAAATAAAAAGTTTAATACATAAAATGATAACCCATAAAGTACAGGGACCAGTTGTGTAATTCCTTAAAACCCAAACCAAATTTCCCCCTTCACCCCCCGTAATTCTGGTGGCCATCTTCGGTCACCTCTGACCAAACGTCGGTGAGCCCCAAAACCTAACAAATTTTGACCCATTCGACTCTAATCATTTCACATAACTGTATTCGAACTTGAAAGGGGTGTTTAATTTGATGTAAAGTTGAGAATGAAACTCTTTGGATCACATAACCGAACTGTCATGAAATCAAAATCATTTCACATTAAAATCTCATTAACACCCTAAATTAATCAAGCATACACGTTCGACTAATCATTTCTAACTTATTAATGATCTTAGTTCCAGAAGAAATGGTGAATTAAACACCAAATTGAATCCTTTTTCATATGTATTTGGTTGAAACTGTTCATGTTGAGTTACATCAAATCAAGACTATTTAACATATGGTAAAGGTCTCATTCAATCCCTTTCAACCCTCTGTAACTTCAATTGCTCCAAACACTCACTCTGTCATCGATTCCTAGCCCTTTGTTCTTCGTGAGTGGACCGAGTCAAAAACTGAGTTTAATCACTCCTATCTATTCGTAATCAATTAAGTTTAATACACCTTTATACTCAATTATACATAGGGATTAAAATCCCTAAGGTTAATTCGTTTAACATGCTCGAATTAGGGGTCAATTTGTAGTAATCTGATTCTAGGGTTCTTGGTGATTTGGGGGATTTCATCATTTTATAGTTTTAAACCCATATGTATAGCACCATGCACGGCATATAGGATCGAAAGCACTTAAAACGAGAAAAATTCAAGGGGGGATGTCAAAGGGACATACACCCCATATAGCCCTATACGACCCCCTATACGATACATATGAGGTATAGCAAATTTCAACACTGACTACGAGAAAAATATAAGGATTGTTAGAGGGGTTATATGCCTTGTATAGGGCTATATGAGTCACCTATTCGATGTGTATGGTGTTATACGACACGTACATAAATCTAGGGTGTTAATTTATAATTTTGGGGTATCCCAATAACCACATCCTGTATCCAAACCACTAAGGATGACACAATGTCATTAATACCAACTCCTTTGGCAAGTTTTACGGGGTTTTCATCGGTCTTATCACATGTCATCTTTTGATTAGTCATCAATTCTTTCCACACACACACCACATATATATACATATATGTATATATATATATACATATATGTATATATATATATACATATATGTATATATATATATACATATATGTATATATATATACATATATGTATATATATATATATACATATATGTATATATATATACATATATGATATATATATACATATATGTATATATATATATACATATATGTATATATATATATATATATGTATGTATATATATACATATTATATATAATATATGTGTGTGTGTGTGTGTATGTGTGTATGTATGTATGTATGATGTATGTATGTATGTATGTATGTATGTATGTATGTATGTATGTATGTATGTATGTATGTATGTATGTATGTATGTATGTATGTATGTATAGGGTCAGGATCATTTCAGGACTCATAAAGATTGCGAGAACTGCGAGATCTAATCTTATCCATTCGTTAATATAATTATTATTTTGTATTTAATTTAGATGAAAAGGGTAGTAATGTAATTCATAATTATGCATTACTTGATTTCCTTTTTTACTCTCATTAATTATGGAAGTTATATATTTTCAATTAACATCCAATTTCCATTTCCACATTATTTGATCTTCATCATCGTATTTTTCATCTAATTCGAATATCCCAAATCATTTTACATGTGAAATCATTTTCAAATCATCATTCTAAACTGGAAAAATCGCAAAATTCATTGAATATCACTGTTGTTCTTACACAATTCATTTGAACATTATTTTGAAATCGATTGGAGGTTAGTTATTTTTAATTCTTGCATATCTCAATTCAGTTCCATATCACAATTTCTAATAAAATAGATTCCTTTCGCAGTTGCAAGTCATCCGGTAAAGGTTTGGATACGGAGATGACCTTGCTTTGTGATTATATTCAAAATCAAAGCAACAAATGGTTAATGATGTTATAGTGGATGATGGTAATACTAGCACCGATCAAAAGAGTAGGAAACATTTTTGCAGCAAATGAAAATGATGATGTCGCACTGAGTTAGAAGACGAAAATGACAATGATAAAGATGAATCGAAGATGAAATGATGACGACGATGAAGATGATGTCGTTGTTAATGATGATGACCGCGTAAAAGGTTTGAGCTATGATGTTTTATACATACAACATTGGAGAGCTTACATATATCTATACAGACTTACGTCTACGTAAACCTAGATGTAAAATTTTGCATATACATTAACGTATATGTAAACTTGTCCACATACATTTAATGCTACGTTTAATATTTGATCACGTATGTGTAAATCATAGCTATATTAATAAAATTATGGTTATCGTTTTTAGTTTGGGTGTACGATTCTTATTACATACAGAGAAATTTGATACAATAACTTACATATATATGAACTCCATACTGTTAAGAAATGTCTTTCAAAATACAATCACTTGAGTTCGTAAAACATCTAACAAGATGATGTGTATGTAACCTGTTATCGTATATCTAATTGAGGTACATTGTTTGTTAACGATATTTTACAAACACCAATTTGATATAGGTGTTATTTTACATATATGCAAATTATGTAAATTATACACCTTGACAATCTAGTGCATATAATTTTTATAATTTGAGTTGATGTCTTATATGTTTAATTGCTTTTTAGCTAATAAACTCTAGGAATAAAGGTGAGAGGAGTAAAACAGGAGATATTTCCTATTTTTGAGGGTTTCTAAAAAAACTAAATGATTTCATTTACTAACATACCCTTAGAGCTTTAATTAAAAAATTGATTTGAAATATTAATTTACATTATTACCCTTTTATTCTCAACCATAAAATTGTGTGAGTTCTTATTTTAATTGGAGTTCTGAAAAGAACCTAACCATATATATATATATATTACTAACATACCCTTAGAGCTTTAATTAAAAAATTGATTTGAAATATAATTTACATTATTACCTTTTATTCTCAACCATAAAATTGTGTGAGTTCTCATTTTAATTGGAGTTCTGAAAAGAACCTAACCATATATATATATATATATATATATATATATATATATATATATATATATATATATATATATATTATTTGTTGATGTATTGACCGTAAAATAAGTGATTTCAGGAGACAAACATAGTTGTTAAAGTGGTCAAAAATAGTTTTTTAGAAAGAGGTCAAATTATAGATATAATTTTAAATAATTTTATAAAAACTTTTCTAAAACATCAAACTTGTTTTATAAATACGAAATATTTTAAAATCAATGTTTCTAAAAAACAAATTTTATAAACCAAATAATTGAAATTCTGAGTTATAATAATTTTTAAAAATGTTATTTTATATAAAACAGTTTGTTTTGAAACATAATATTTATTATGTAAAATTAGAAACAATTTTTTTTTAAAATGATATCACTTTTTATTATATGTACTCATTACTCATATGTAATTTTAATAATATCTTATCTTCAAATATCATTTATATTTAATAATTTTTTGTTACTAACTATTTTATATTTTATCATTACAACCCATATAAAAGTTGGTCCTTTTCTTACAGCATTTTCAAACACTTAACGAGTTGAGTTTCATCTAGTAGGGTGCTTCTTAATTGGATCTAAGAAGATGATTTCCGTATCATGATAGAAACTTTATATTATTATGATATTGTTTTTTATTAGAACTAATAATGTCTCGTTTGTGTTAAAAACTTCTTTCATTCTGAGTTTATCTTGCATAACTAAGTTAATAATGTGTACAACAAGTCGATTGTGAAAAAAAAGACGGTCGATTGATATTTAATATTAGTTTTTCAACATGCTTGTATGATTAATGGTGTTAACAAACCATATTAAAAATTATGTTCTATTTAAAAAGTTCTTACAACATTATCTAATTTTGCAAATAATTTTTCCAGTACGGGAACATGCAAACAATTCAAACCTAATCATACACTTCATAAATTGCTATGAACCTAGATTTACCCAACAAGTGATTATACAAAGGTATAAATTCAATGAACTTTGTGAAGCGAACCAAACATAGGTAGTTAAATTCACATCAATTTGTAAGTTTTTGTTAAAAATAGTTTTGGATGGGTCTAGGTATGTTTAATTCAAGTGGTAAGCTAGTCTTCTTGGTTATGTTTTTGATTTCTGGGTTAAGTGTTGTTTTCAGGTAGTTTTGATGGTGTCTTAAAGTTTGAGGGTTGTTGTGTAAAGTGAAGACTGTTGAAGGGCTTATATGGTATTCAAGGTTTTCTACTGCAATATATAGTCATCTCTTTCTTTAGGGTTTGAGATCACAACTCTCATCTTTGTTCTCTCTTGTTCATCACTGGAGTTCTCATCTTTGTTCTTGTTGTTAGTGACTTGTTCTTCACAATCTTAGTGTAGATCAGTCCAAGTCTTAGTCTGTTTCAGAGAGTGTTCTAGTGATTCACTTTATTAGTGAATCAATATTGTTATAAGTTGTCCGCGTCTGTTCTTGGTTGTTTCATTACTGTTTGGTTGATTTTGCAAGTTTATAGTATTTGATTGATTGTTTAGAAAGAAGTTTACATGGTATTAGAGCTTTAAATCTTTGATTACTATCGTTATTGGGATCTCTTATCTTCCGCTATTGATCTAGGGTATACTCTGAATCGCTACTACTGTTTTGAGTTGGAGATGGTTCACCTAATTTGGTTTCTCATCGATGCAAGTATTTTAGGGTTATCTCAACCCAAGCTGTGACATCCGGTAAATTTTCGTTACCAAACTCCGTTAGTTCCGTTAAGTCTTGCATACACGTGTCGTAAATACACACTAGTTGTCGTTTAACGTTGGTGACCTAATAATAGTGAATAATGTTAAATTAATGAAAATCTAATTGATTATGTGATTATTGTGTTATGCTTATGTGTTTACATGTTTTTAAAATGCTAATTAGAAAATTAATAGCGTAACGCGGAAACGTGCCTATTTATTCGTATGTCTTGTGTTTTTATAAAGATAAGATATATAATGATTTTCATTAGTTTATATCTTTATATTATTAAGTTAAAAACACTTTACAAAGAGTTTAAGCCTAGTTTTTATAAAATACAAATTTCAAGGGCTAAAAGGGTAAATATGGAAATTAAAATTAAACAAAACACCCAAACCCTAATTCCCACCCCCCATTCGGCCGCAGCACACCTTTAAACCCCTCTCCCTTTGCGAAATCATCTAAGAACAAGCAAAAGAACTCGAAATTGGATCGATTTCAAGGGTTACTACACGTTGGAATCATCAATTGAAAGTTAACTCGTGTTTAGAGGTTAGATTTTACATGTTTTGTGAGACTTTTCATAAGGGCCGAACCCTAGTTGCGAAATTGGTGTTCATGGAGTCATTTTTTATGTTGTTTGATGTTGTTAGTACGTTAGTTAGATTGATTACATGTTGTTTAACGTCGATTATGTATGAATTGTATGTTTTTAGTGGATTGATCATGAACTTCGGTTATAGGCAAACCCTAATTCGAAAATTAGTAGGATTATGGATGAATGATGATTGTTTGATGAATGTTTGATGATTAATAGGTTGTATGAATGCTAGGTTACATTGATTTTGCAAGAAATTGATGAATTGAAGTTGGTGTTCATAGGTTACTAATAATAGTAACTTTATTTTCATGACATGATGATCTAGTGATGGATTGATGTTATTGATGTGTTCATGATGATGATTAGATGCTAGATTGTTGTTATGAATGCTAGAAATCTTTGAATGGATGTTGTTGTTCATAGCTTGCCAAAAGTAGAAACTTTTGTTCATGAAGATTGATGAGTTATGATGTTTGGATGTTGTTGATCATGCTTAGATGATGATATAAGCTTGAATTGGTATATTATTAGTGAATTCATGAAAGCATAGGATGTTTGATGGATTTTGGGATGTGCTTTCCCAAAAGGGAAACTTTTTATATGCAAAATGTGAAAGATGATAGTTTGAACATGTTTGGGATGTTAGAAGCATGTTAGTAAGTTCGTGGATGAATTCTAAGGTGATGAAACATGTTAAATTAGTTGTATGGGATGTTTTGGATAATCATGGGTGATGTTTGGACTTTGATGATCATGTGTGATGTTGATGTTGATGAGTGGTTAGGTTATCATGTTTGGGACTGGAAATTGATGTTGTGATGTTGTTGATGCAATGTACATGGCTAATGAATATGATTATGATCATCATACACGCGTGCGAATCTGAGGCCCCTACTTAGTAGGATTGGCAGGGTTTAGGATGTGAAGTCGTGAGTGGCTTCACATGGCATGTGGTGAGTGGTTTGATCCTTGTGTGACATGTTAGTTGTGTTATAATTGGTGGACATGTTAATGTTCTAGATTCGCATGACTTATATGATACTTGGTTGTATGATGATCTAAGTGATACACCTGGATGATATAGCATACATATGATCTATTTTAAAAGTTAACTATGTATAATATATGTGTTTGAATTGCTGGAATGGTTTTACAACACATAAAGTCACCAACGGGTCAAACGGGTCAACTAGGTCAAACCTGTCTGTTTTGTTTGAAATCTTGAGTCCTTGGTTGTAGTTTACTTAGGGTTTCACATTTTCCTTGATTACACATACTCATGCACTTATATGATCTAGGTAACCTCTGAAGGTTGTCTGTCTATTCTGTTTGACAAGTCAAACTCTAAGTATCTATACGCACATCAGGTGAGTTCATGCCCCACTCTTTATTTAATCTATTTTGGGGGAGATAGCATACTGGTAAATCACAAACGCTTGTATATTCAAGTTGTGTATAATATTATATAGTGTTGATATCATGGAAAAGTCCTGACACTTTCGAATTGTTAATATTGAATAGCGCGGAAATTTGGGTAGTACTACTGGGTCTGGCCAGCCCCACCTGTGTGTCTCGAGGTCAACCGGGTGCAATTTGTCCTAATAAACATTGTCACGACCTGTTAAGTCGTGACAGGAGGCAACAACGCAACACAGTCAGCTTCAATTGCGAAATCACTATGAAATAATATTTATTGTTAATGGACTAGCTATCTGTTACAATGCACTACTTTTATATCTCTATTATTAAACTGCTTATGTTTGAATATCTCTTGAACTCACCACCATTGTGTTGACATTTTAGTATGCTATTCTCAGGTCATTAGCTTGCTTGCCATAGGAGCACTGCATGGTTCACTTGCATTCTAAGACTCGGTTCCCAAGACATTTTAGTATTTTAATGATTATTGTTACTCTTTTGGGTTGGCACATGTTTTGCCATAGTTTACTTTTATTTCTTTGGGTTGTTTTCAAAACACTTCCGCACAGTTTAAAGTTTGTACTTTGGTTGATTTATTTAAATTATGGCATATAGAGTCGTTCTGAGTAACTGTTGACTGTGATCCTGGTTTGTTCACACGCCTCGCGGTGTAAAACTCCGCAAGTGGATTTTGAGGGTGTGACACTAGCTTTGTGTTTCTTCAAGAAGATTTTATCTGAACCTCTTGGAACTTCTCTTGGTGCAAGCATTGGAGCTTCTCTCGTTGTGTATCACAACGTGTGTTGCATAGCACACTCAGGTTCATTCCTCGAAACCCTAAGTGAAGGTTTCAAGGGTGTTGGTATTTTCTGTAAACCCTAAGTGAAGGTTTACTAGATTAGCATGACGATAAAGCACTATGAGATCGTTCTTTCTCTTCTTTATTTCTTTATCATCTCTACTATTCGTGTGCAGGTATATGTGTTGCATTTTCTGTTTGTCTCCTACTTCTGTGATTATTTTTCATTTGTGTGTGCATATCTTATAGTTTTGTGTGTCTACATAAATAGTATGGATTAATCCTTGATCTACCACTATAAGTGGTATGAAAACTTGGCTCTGATCCTTACTATCCTTTTGTGCGCCTGCTTGTGTGTTATTCAGTCTTGTGTGGGTGTATCTAGTCATTATTTGTCATGTCTGGTGAGAGTGCCGTTGTCACAACTAAAACCCAAATAAGTAAACTAGATGTTAGTGATCCTTTATACCTACATGCTAATGATTTAAACACCTTAACAATTGTAACCATGAAACTTATAGGACTGAAAACTACACTGTCCGGGCAAGTACTATGAAATTGGTTTTAGAAGTTAAAAATAAACTTGGATTTATTGATGGTAAATGCACAAATCTACTACAGATAAAGTTTTGGCCAGACAGTGGAAAAGATGTAACTCGGTGGTGTTATCATGGATTCTTAGCTCAATATGTGAAGAATTATATGTGGGTCATGTGTTTTCTAAGTTAGCAAGTGAGGTATGGACTGATCTTAAAGAAACATATAACAAAGTAGATGGATCGGTGTGTATAATCTGTATCAAAAAATTAACCAGTAAGTCAAAATGGAAGTTTTGTATATGAGTATTATCACAAACTAAATACTATTTGAAAACAATTTGATGCAATAGTTAATTACCCTTTTGCTCCTGCTAAGCCTCCAAGGGTTTCAATGAATTTAATCAGTTGATTAAAGTCATGCAGGGAACTAATGGGGCTTGATAATGTGTATCGATCTGTTAGAACTAGTTTAGTTACTCAAGATCCTCTTCCAACTGTTAAAACTGCTTTCTCTATTATATCAAGAGAAGAATCACATCGTGGATGTATCTCTTCTTCTTCTTCTAGGTCAAAAGGTCAAAATATATCATTCTTTTAAAAAACAAACCAAAATTTTGAAAAAAATTGGAAGATGACCAAATCCAAATTAAAGTGTACTCACTGTAACATGATAGGTCACACTACAAACAGATGTTATGAACTGGTAGGATACCCATATAATTTCAAAAGGAAAAATGACCCTCAATCTAATAAATCTGCAAATAAAATTAGTGCAGCTTCTACAGTCACTAATCCATTCACTCCTGAACAAATAACCAAGTTGATAGGTTTGATTAACAACAAACAAGGGTCTGATCAAATAGGAGGTGATGGCCCATGTTTGTCCAATGTATTCAGTTCTAGTTCATTGTTCTTTAAGCACTCATGTATGTCTGGTCTAAAATTTGAAAGTGGGTGGGTTGTTGACTCTGGGGCAAATCAACATATGGTCAATTCAGAATAAACATGTTTGACTGCGTAGATGTGTCTGGTTACAATATGAATGTAAATCATCCAAATGGAACAAGTGCTAAAGTTACTAAAATTGGGAACCTTAAGTTGTGTAAAAATGTTATCTTATCTGATGTCTTTGTCATTCCAAACTACTTTGTTAACCTGTTGTCTGTTTATAAGTTGGCTAGGGACAACAAATTAGAAGTTGTGTTTAATGAGCAAAACTGTTATATTCAGGATTTGAGGTCAAAGAATGTCCTGGTGACTGGTAGGCAAATTGGTGGTTTATACTTTTTTGAAAAATATGGGCATATGCCAAAGGTGTGTTTCTCTAGTATACATAATGAGAATTTATGGCATTATGGACTTGGTCACCCTTATGATAATGTTCTTAAATATTCCTTGAAAATCAAATCCTTTAAAGCATCTCAGCCTTGTGAGGTGTGTCATAAGGCGAAGCAACATAGAGTTCCTTTTCCTCTAAGTGATGGTACCTCCAAAGCTGTAGGTAGACATGTGCATAAAAACCGGGTACGGCCCGACCCGGTGTACCCGACCCGGAACCGGGTCGGGTACAACCCGATACCGGGTGTACCCGGGTCGTACCCGGTGAAAACCGCCGGTTCCAAACCGGTTTGTGATGTTTCGAAATGATAGGAACCGGACCCGACCCGGACCCGGACCCGAACCGGACCCGAACCGGTTGAACCCGGGTCGGACCCGGTTTCGACCGTTTTTTTTTCTAGCCGTTTTTTAACGGCTATATAGCCGTTGGGGACGAATTGTGACCGTTTTTTTGGTTGTTTTTGCCTCTAAAACAAGTATAAATAGGTGTGGGTTGATATGGTAAGGTACCCAAGCTTCAAACACAAAAAAACATACGTAAAAAACGCAAACAATACTCTCGTTTAGTCTCGTTTACTCTCGTTTATTCTCAAATCTCAATATGGCTCATTCTCAATCTTCCGTTGGTCAAGGTTCATCGAATTCTCCAACCGTCGTTCGTGTTCTTCCACACAATCGTAACATGGATGTTTGGTGCAATTGGGATATGGTTGAGTTGAGTGACGGATCTGTAAAGGCTCGTTGCAAGTTTTGTGGAGCTTTACTTGCTAAAGATTCTAACACGACTTTAAACAAACACATTACCAAGAAGTTTTGTAAGTCGTTGAAAAGTAATCCGGATTCGCAACAAACACAATTCAGTGGAGACGGTGGAATCTTTAATTACAACGTTAATGAGGTTCGAGATCGAATGGCAAAGTTCGTGATTCAAGAAGCTTTGCCTTTCAATCACTTCGACAACCCTCGGTTAACCAACTTAATTCGAGAGACGCTTCAACCTCGTTACACTCACGTAAGTCGTACTACACTTAGACGTTATTGTTTAAAATTATGGAAGCAAGCAAAAAATGATTTAATTGTATTATTTGAAATTTTAAATACCGGTGTAAACTTAACTAGTGACGTTTGGTCGGCGCCACACGGTTTGCCCGAATCGTACCTTTGCGTCACCGCTCATTGGGTAGATCCCCAGTTCATGGCAAATGATGAAACGTACGATTGCATTTGATCTATTTCCGTATCCACACACCGGAGAGTATTTATTTTACTTTTGGATAATGTAATAACTACTTTTAATTTACAAAATAAAATATTTTCAATGGCATTTGATAACGTTTCCAATGACACAACCGCGGTTGAAAAATTAAAATTAAAATATCTTCCGATTGCAAACGGTGATTTTTTTCATACTCGTTGTGTTGCACATATTATTAATTTAGTAGTACAAGATGGTCTATCCGTACCATTTGTTGATAGCTTTATAAAAGCTTTTCGATTTATGTTACACGACGTTTTTAAAAAAAGTAGAAAAAGATATCAAGATTATAAACAACTTTGTAAAGATACAGAATCTAGATTTTTAGGGCCTAATTGGGATGTACCTACTAGGTGGAATTCGACTTGTCATATGTTTGATTGTGCTTTAAAACAAAAAGGCACTTTAAAAGCTTTTCATAATAGTCTTTCGGATAATTGCGAAGCCGACCTGTTTCCGGATTTGGGTTGGAAAAATATTGAAATTTATCCGAATTCTTGAGGTGTTTAAAAACTCAACTACAAAATTATCAGGAGTTTATTATCCCACTAGTTATTCGGTGCTTCAAGAATATATTTCATGGCTTTGAATTTTAAAAATTTTCAAAATAAAAATAGTATGTTTAGAGAAATGATAGAACCAATGAAAGACAAGTTTAAAAAATATTTTCTTGAGTTACCACCCGTTTTTACTTGTGCCGCTGCTTTAAATCCTTTTTTAAATGTTGCGGGGGTAGAATGTTAATAGACGAGATAAATGACAATTTGGATATACATGACGAAAACCCCAATTTTTCAACCGAGGCAAAAGAAGTTTTTAATACAAGTTTGAAAATTATTTATAATTTTTATTTAATAAATATGGACCTAACGTAAATATAACTACGCAAAGAGAATCAACCTCAAGTGCTAGTACCTCGTTTAAAGACCCCGTTATGACTATGTTGAATGTTGTTCGGGATGTGACGGCTAAACGTCAAAGGGGTAACGCCCCAATAAGCGAACTTGGCATATATAGTACGACGAATTTTATTTCAACTATGAGTACTCAAGATTATCATGCATTTGATATTTTGGCTTGGTGGAAAGGAAAGGAATCCCAATTTCCAATTCTTTCCGCTATGGCCCGTGATTTACTAAGCGTCCAAGCTTCTACGGTAGCTTCGGAGTCTGCGTTTTCTCTTAGTGGCAGGGTATTATCATTACGAAGAACAAGATTAACTCCGGAAGCGGTGGAGATGTGCATTTGTTTAAAAGACCATTTAGACGCGATGGATCGTATACAAGACAAAACAAATCTTGAAGACGAAATTGCAATCGAATGTAAAGTACACGATGAAGAGGTAGAAGAAGGAATATCTTCTGGTATATCCGACGAAGAATTAGCATTTGATGAAGCCTCTCGAAGAAAATAGTCGATTAGTTATTGATTCGTTAATGTATTTTTTAAGTTATTTTAATAAATAAATAATAAATTAATGAGTTATAAATGTCTTTTTAATGTTGTTATAAATTTATAATAATAATAATAATAATAATGAATTAATGATAATAATAATAACAATAATAATGAATTAATGATATAATAATAATAATAATAATAATAACAATAATGAATTAATGATAATAATAATAATAATAGTAAAAAAAAAACCGGTTATACCCGGTTCTGGACCCGACCCGAACCGGGTAGGCCGGGGTAGGCCGGGTAGGGTTTTAAGTACGCCCAACCGACCCGAACCCGAACCCGGGTACACCCCAACCCAGTTCCAAAAAAAACCGGCCGGACCGAACCCGGTTTGAACCCGGTTCCGGGTCCGGCCCAAAACCCGGTTTGCCCACCTCTAGCTGTAGGTGATCTGGTCCATACAAAGTGTCTAGTCGAGATGGTTACAAATATTCCCTAACTATTGTAGATAATTTTTCGGGAACTGTGTGGGTGTATTTAATTAAATCAAAAAATGAGGTCTTTACTTGTCTTGAAAAGTCTTATAATTTACTTACAACACAATTTGACAAACAAGTTAAAATTTTCCGTAGTGATAATGGCTCGATATTTGTAAATCGTCAAACAACAAAAAATTTTGAATCCAAAGGAATTCTACACCAAACGTCTTGCACATATACCCCACAGCAAAATGGAATAGTAGAAAGAAAACATCGATATCTCTTAAATGTTGCTAGGGCCTTTTTATTTCAAGGTGGTTTGCCACTGTCTTTTTGGTCTGAATGCATTCTAATTGCATCTTATTTAATAAACAGGACCCCTTCTTCAGTTTTGTTAGGAAAAAGTCCATGTGAGGTAATGTTTGGTTTCAAACCCTCTTTAGATCACTTAAGGAGTTTTGGTTGTCTTTGTTTTAGCACTGTTTCAAAACAATTCAAATAAGTTTTCTAGTCATGCTGAAAAATGTGTTATGATAGGTTATTCAAATATAAAGAAAGGATATAAGTTATGGAGTCTTGATAACAAAAAAAATTATTCTCTAAAGACGTAAAATTCTATGAAGAAATATTTCCATTCAAACAGCTTGTTTCTGAAAATTTGAATTTTGATAAAGAGCTGAATATTCTAAATTTCTTTGATAATTGTCAGCCAAGTTCCTCCTTAAGTGAAAATGTTCCCGATGATGAAGAGAGTGTGATGTATCAGGGAAGAGAGGGTGATGTATCAGGGAAGAGAGGGTGATGTATCAGGGAAGAGAGGGTGAAAAACAACAGTCGGTTGAGTCTGGTGGCTCAGTTGGCATGGCTGACAAAAAAAGTCAGTAGCCTAACAACGCCCCAATGCAAGACCAAGGCAAGTCTAGCACCTCACTTGTTGAGTCGGGTGGCTCTATTGTTGTGGCTAAAAGAGAAAGTCAGTAGCCTACCAACGGCCCAGTATATGACCAAGGCGAGTCTACCACCCTAATTTCTCCCAATGATGAGACTGCCTTTTCTGAGGGTCAAACCACGACACACCTGAACCCAGACGTTCCTCAAGGACTGTCTCGTTACCTAAAAAATTGTCTGATTATGTAATTGAAGGGAAAGTCAAGTATGGTCTTGAAGAGGTTGTGAACTATTCTAATTTGTCTTTTGAAAATTTGTGTTTTGTGTCAAACCTAAACAAAATAGTTGAACTAACCTGTTTTAATGAAGCAATGAATGACATTAACTAGGTTCAATCCATGAATTCTGAAATGGAAGCTCTTCATAGAAATAATACATGGATTTTAGTAGATCTTCCACCAGGTAGAAAACCTATAGGTTGTAAGTGGATTTATAAAATCAAATACAAAGCAAATGGTGAAATAGAAATATATAAAGCTAGGTTAGTAGCTAAGGGTTATAACCAACGTAAGGGCCTTGATTTTGATGAAATATTCTCACATGTAGTAAAAATGGTTACCATCAGATGTGTTATCAGTTTAGCTGTTGAAAATAATTGGAAACTGTTTCAGCTAGACATAAATAATGCTTTTTTATATGGTAGTATAACTGAAGATGTTTACATAAAACTACTAGAAGAATATTATTCAAAAAATGAAACCAAAGTTTGCAAGCTAGTTAAGTTATTATTTGGTTTAAAACAAGCCCCTAGAAAATGGTATGAAAAGTTAATGAGTGTATTACTCGAACATGGGTTTGTTCAAAGTGTTTGTGACCATTCTTTGTTTGTTAAATCATCAAATTCTATGTTTGTGGTCTTATTAGTATATGTCGATGAGATAATTGTTACTGGAATTGTGAAAGAGAGGTATCATCTGTTAAATAATTTGTAGGTAAAATTTTTTTTAATTAAAGACTTGGGTTTGTTAAAAAGTTTTTTGGGAATTGAAGTGTTATATTCAGAAAAAGGAATATGTCTGTCCCAATGTAAATATTGTTTAGAGCTATTGTCTGAATTTGGTTACTTAGGGTGCAAGCATGTAGCTACACCTATAGAACAAAGTTTTATAGTTTCAAATAAGTCAAAAAAGAATGAAGTAGCTTTAGTAATATTACAGGTTTTCAAAAGCTAGTTGGAAAATTAATTTACTTGTCTTTGACTCGTCCCGACATTTCCTATGATGTTCAATATTTGAGCCGGTACATGTACTCTCCATCAAGTTCTCATATGCATGTTGCTTTGCGGTTACTTTGTTATATGAAATCCTCATCTGGTAAGGGAGTATTGTTTAGTAAAGGTAACTGTTTCCATCTGTCTACTCATGTTGATGCTGATTGGGGCAAGTGCATTGTCTCTCGTAGATCGGTGATAGGGTTTTGTGTTTTTTTTTTGGGAAACTCGTTAATCTCTTGGAAAAGTAAAAAAGCAGAGCATAGTATCTCGCTGTAAGGCCCCGTTCCGGGACGCTTACAGCTGGATCCTCATCGCACATAATACATATAATTACTTTTCTTTTACACAAATATCGCAGCGGAAACATTCAAAAATGACATCTCATTTTATTATAAAAACTTTTGCAAAATAATATATCATAATTCAATTACAAAACCCCAGTTGCATTACATCACAAAAGTATTATAAATATGGATGCCATCCCAAAATAGCTAAGTAGCCGCCTCGTGCCATCCTCAACAACCCTTCCCTGCCAACTGGAAATACATCAAAGTCAACATTGCTGAGTGAGTTCTAGTTTTATAAAATAAAACATACTTTACTTTCGTTACATACATGTGATCACACATCATACGTACACATAGATAATATCATTATTATCTTCATCATTCATTCGTTAATTATTACATCTTTTCTTCCCATTGAAACTATGAACTTTACCCTTCATGCTCATGGTACTGGACCTAGGCCTATTATAGACCTTCTATAACGGTGCACAACACCTCATGGTCACAGTACCTAAGGTTTGGATCATTACGTCTGTTACATCATCACGTTCTGGATCAGTGTCAACAGCTATGCCCCAAACAATATGGCTACTGGGCCGAAGTTCATAAATGACTTCCACACTACACGTAGCCTGACACCAGCACCGGGGTAAGCGACAAATATCCCAACTATATTCCTCACCCCCATCATAGGGTACCAAGACATTCTACACCCCTAACAAAATGGGTACTACACCCCTATCAAAATGGGTACTACACCCCCATCAAAATAGGTACTACATCCCCATCAAAATGGGTACCCACGACCTACTACACCCCCAACGATATGCATAACCCAGGTAACTGAGACATACTACACCCCCGGCATTATGCATAGTAACATCTATACACTATGCACCACACCGATGATCAGTCCCAAAGACTGGAGCCATTGCATGCACCCTTAAGGATTAGCTGAACCACACGCGGTTAAGCTTAAGGCATTTAGAGCTACGCACTTCGGTACACTTCGCTTGCAAGCCTTTCATACTTCCATTCGTTCATTAATGATGCATTCATTCAACATATCCCTCTTTTCATTATCCTTCACTTTACATTACGTAATACTTTCATTACATTCATTAACGCTCAACGCAAAGCCACAGAAAGATACGTATACATAACATGAATATAAACATGAACATACACACATCACCATACAGGGCATCATCATACATACGTATCCTTAACATCACACACATGCCCGACATAACGTCTATGACCACGAAAGTCAACTCACACAAGCCTACAGGAACCTCCCGAGTAAAAAACCCATAACGGCACATTCCCTCGAAAGTCATAAAATAAACTGTTGTTCTTTCGGGCGTATGAATCCTACTTGGGCGTATGGACACCCTCCAGTCACATGGCCTTCCGAGTGACTGACACTTAAGCGAACGAATATCAGGCGAATGGAGCCTATGCGAATGGACCTATGGGTGAATGGACATTCATGCGTATGGACTCTCAATCGCATAGCTTCTATGCGTATGGCCTTCAATCACATGACTTCAGGCGCATGGGCTTCAGTCACATACCCTTCATGCGAATGAACTTCAGTCGCATAACCTTCGTGCGAATGAACCTCAGTCGCATAACCTTCGTGCGAATGAACCTCAGTCGCATAACCTTCGTGCGAATGAACCTCGGTCGCATGGCCATCATGCATATGGACCTCGGTCGCATGGTAATCGTGCGCATGGACCTTAGTCGCACGCCAATCGGCCGTATGGCCTCCAATCGCACTCCAGTCGGTCTCCTAGCCCTAGCTGATGCAGAATGCAGTTCATCCCGTACTGCAACGGCGGTTTTTGGCCTCCAACCTCTTCCAAATCTCTTTTAAGCTCAAATCAACCATTCTAAACCTTAGGAAAACATACCACGACCTCATTCAAGCATAACCAGCATGAAATCAAGCCCCAAACGACTCATACACATACATACAAAAACGGGTTTACACCCAAAAACTCGAAAAAGGGTTTTCAGATGTGTTTCAGCCCCAAAATCAGTTGGAAACGTGTAAAAGAGGGGTCCTAGAACTCACACAAACGTTCCCGATGAGTAGAGCTTCGATTTGACCCGCTACACGACGATTTTCACGCTCGAATCAACCCGAACCAAAGTTTTCTCCTCTTTTTCTCCTTCTCTTCTCCACTCCTCTCTTCTTGGCTGAAAATGGCAAGAATGGGGTGTCTTCCCACTTTTATGCTCCCATTCATCAAAGTTTCTCTCGTTGACGAGTTTGGTCCCTCGACTTTGGACTTTATTTCTTTTTCTTCTTTCGTCAGCTTCAAAGAAAATTTCTGGGCGTTACACTCGCTCTACTACTGAGGCAGAATATAGAGCTCTGTGTGCCGTCACTTGTGAGTTAATTTGGTTGCAAAACTTGTTATGTGAGTTAAAAATTAGTGTTGATTTACCGATTAAAGTTTTTTGTGATAACACAGCTGCAATAGCTATAGCCGCTAATCCTGTATTTCACGATAGAACTAAGCATCTTGAGATTGATTTACATTTTATTCGTGAAAAAGTTTCAAGTGGTGTTATCAAAATTGAAAATGTTGCTTCAAAACTGCAGGTTGCAGATGGTTTTACAAAGGGATTAAGTGTTTCTCAACAAGAGTTCTTTTGTAAAGAACTTGTCTTTTCGATATGTTTACCACTTAAATTGAGGGGGGATGTTAAAAATAGTTGTTGGATGGTTCTAGGTATGTTTAATTCAAGTGGTAAGCTAGTCTTTTTGGTTATGTTTTTTATTTCTGGGTTAAGTGTTGTTTTCAAGTAGTTTTGATGGTGTCTTAAAGTTTGAGGGTTGTTGAGTAAAGTGAAGATTGTTCAAGGGCTAATATGGTATTCAAGGTTTTCTACTGCAGTATATATTCATCTCTTCTTTAGGGTTTGAGATCACAACTCTCATCTCTGTTCTCCCTTGTTCATCACCAGAGTTCTCGTCTTTGTTCTTGTTGTTAGTGGCTTGTTCTTCACAATCTTAGTGTAGATAAGTCCAAGTCTTAGTCTGTTTAAGAGAGTGTTCTAGTGATTCACTTTGTTAGTGAATCATCATTGTTACAAGTTGTCTGCCTCTGTTCTTGGTTGTTTCGTTACTGTCTGTTTGATTTTCAAGTTTATAGTGTTTGATTGATTGTTTAGCAAGAAGTTTACAGTTTTTAAAGTCAAATATTTCCTTTTTTTTTTACCCCATTTTTAAACAACCACATTTAAGGCGGTAATGTGACTCATTTGATTCTGACATGGTTGAAGATTTCTAGAATCATCTTTGTCAAACATGAATAGTCGAAGTGGTCAAACGACAAACTCTCTTGAATCATGAACTTTGCATTCTATCCCACACCATATTTAATGAAATTCCAAATATTTTCATCATTTGATATTCTTGCTTCACCTTGAATTGAAGTGTCTTTCACCTCCTTGCAATAAATATATGTTTTCTTAAAGTTAGTTTGAACCCATCACAAGTACCAACCAGTTCAAGAAAGAAAATCTTGTGGAGTTTGAGACGGCGATTAATGATGATCTGATGGAGTCAAGTTTCCACAAGTATGTGACAGTTAGAAGGGGTGGTGATGCATATGCAGAAGAACAAGAATCATCAGGGAGCAATAGTTTTGCTGGGAGTCAACAGTTGAGTTGGGTGTCATCTTCTTGGGAGCCAAATTCAGGTGATTCCACCAACTGCTGGAGTTCTAATTCGCGTTCAAATGGTCGAGACACCGAAGGGATATGTCAAACGATGGATTACCTGAGGAATAGGATAGGGCGTGGGCGATTGGGTGTTCATGGTAGAAGTGCTTACTCATTGCCAAACGATGCTACAGTTGCGTCAACATAATCTGTCTGTTGGATATAGTTAGTTATGTTTCTTGGTCTTGATTAGTGCACATTTCTTTTGGTTGTTGCATACTTGCAACTGTGTAATGCATTTAATTCTTGTTTTAATCTCAAAGAACCATGTTTGATACACATTCTTGTTGGTTGTCTGTTGATCAAGTGTTCGAGGCCCGTGGGTGATAGCGTATCCAAACTGCGCCCAACATGGCTCTTGTTGCCATGGTTAACCGCATACCCAAATTAGACTCGAGATGCTACATGTGATCCTCCACAACTTGGTGGAATGTTCAACTCAGATTCGTTACTTTTTAATGAGAACAATTGAAAGGTAATTAATTGGGAAACATGATACTAGTAATCACGATCTCATCAACTTATCTTGCACATTTGAAAATGTTTTGTTTTTGGCTCGTGGTAGGCTGAATGTTCTTGGAGACAGTTGCAAGATTGACTGACCCTGAGATTCATAAGCAGGTGGTTATGAACTCTTGTGGTTAAGCTCGCCGTCAACCACAAGGATATTGTAAACTTGAGATATCTATGAAACTGGTTACTCTTCTCACGGCAATCTTTCTTGCATCTTTTCTAGATGTCAACAAGATGGAAACAGTAGATTCAACATAGAAATAAAACCATGTCCATTTTAGGAAAAGTACGATGTTACACAAGACTTCGGTTTGTTTTGTTTAGGGGATATCAATAGGAAAATAATTAATTATCTTACACAAGACTTTAGTTTGAAGAAATATTCTTTGATGTACCTGCTGATCTTTGATCATTAGTTTTTAAGACTGCTTAAAAACAACTTTGGAATACTACGTTTTAATATTACTCAGACCATGGCACAAAATGTTTAAAAAAACTGAAAAAAAAAACGCCGTTGCCGGGGATCGAACCCGGGTCACCCGCGTGACAGGCGGGAATACTTACCACTATACTACAACGACCAATGATGTTTTATAGTTTTCATAGTGTCATCTTATATTAAACATAAAATTTTGCAAATGTATACATAACAAGATGTTTTATCATGATCAATCAGGCGACTCTAAGCTAACGAAACACGAGTACTCTAGAAGACAATTTTGGTATTTTTTAAACACTAATATATTATATTTTTAACCGATCAACATATGTTCTCTAATCTCTGTTTTAAACTTTCTACTTCTAAATCATGACATCCACACTCAATTGAACCTACACTTTTTGGTAACCAACAGTCTTTGATCAGAAAGTACATTACTTCATCACCATCTTTTTAACCACAATCTAATCTACTCTTTTATATTAGATTATTTTGTGATGTGGGACTCGAACCTTCCACCTTAGAAGGGGTACCATTTTACACATTTGGATACAACTAGATGAAATGCCCAGTGTAAAATTGGTATCATTGTTGTTGAAAAATTAAAATATAAGGGATAGATTACGCATACCCCATATTCTACTCATCATAACTCACCCCTCCCTAATTTATGATAAACTTTAATTACCATAAATCATTAAAACGTCTTCATGCACATAAATACAACCATATATAACATGACAAACTAAGAGTTACAGAAAACAATCTAAAATTGAACTAAATGTTTATTAAACAATACAAGATCAATGAAGCATGAGGCTTAAACACCTAAAAGGTACAAAAATAAAAACTAACTAATTATTTTTATCAAAGAATACAAAGTTGTACAAACGATTCGATCATTTAAACACTTGAATAACAAAATATGAGAAATAAAAGTCGTTATATTCAGCTATGTGGAATTCTATTTAAGATCTTATGGAGCTGAAATTTTAGAAAAAAAATATTATATTTATTTGATTAAATGAAAGATCATATTATTCGAGATGTAATTGGATGATAATTAATATTGATTAAAGATTGAATAATTTTATTTGATTTAAATAATCATGTTAAAAGAATAAAAAACAAAGGTTCGAAATGTATGTACTTGAAAATTTAAAAAGACAAGTATAACAAGGAAAAATAAAATAAGATGCGATATGTATAGTATAGCTAATCACCGGTAAAAAATACGTTGATGTAATACAAACAATAGTGTAATTTTGTGTAATTGGTAAAAAATATGTTGATGTAACACAAATAATGTAAAAGTAAGAAGAAAAACAAGAAAATATCATTTGAACTTCCCTCTAAGAGCATCTCCAACGGCTCTATGCGGACGGGTCACGTGGAGTTTGGATGTGGACAAAGCCATTGGAGCATCCCACACATTCGTCCGGTTGGAGTTGAAGTTTGGAATTTCAAACTTGAAAGAACTTGAAATTGTGGGTTCCATCACAACACTTTAATGGAACAAAACTTTTAATTAATACAAATATAATTACATTTTTACTTTTAATTAATATAAATGTAGTTAGATTCTTTAATGAAATACTTATACTTAAATTAAATGTAAAATAGGTTTTAAATTATTAAAACATATATTAAGTTAACTAAAATTGACTTAAAACATAGATTAAGTAACTAAAGTTATAAAGTTCAAATTAATTACTTTTATATTATAATTTTCCATTTAAATTTTATCGGCTAATTTTTGTAACGGCTAGTTTTTATAACGGTTAGTTTTTATAACGGCTAGTTTTTATAACGGCTAGTTTTCTAACGGCTAGTTTTTGTAACGACTAGTTTTCTAACGGCTAGTTTTCTAACGGCTAGTTTTCTAACGGCTAGTTTTTCTTATTATAAATAGAAGTATTTCTTCTTCTTCCTCATCACACAATCCAAATTTATCACATTCAAGTCTCACACTAAAGAATGAGTTCAAGTGACGATGAAACTCCACAATCTCTTGCCTTACCTCAACAACCGTTTATGACTCCTTTAGTTAATGATGCGCAATTTATGCAATTAGCCATTAAGCAACACGACCTATTGATGTCCGATGACTTTGAAAGGATATCTTTGCAAGTAAAGCACCATGATACCGAAGAAGGGACCAGTTCCAGACGTTCGAAGCGCAAAGTGATAGTCAGGAATCGTGTAGATGGAGACGCTCGTCTTTGGAACGACTACTTTGCTCCGAATCCGGTTTACAACGAAGATTTGTTTAGGACGCGGTTTCGAATGCATCGCCACCTTTTCAATCGAATAGTCGATGATTTAAAAAACAACTATCGCTACTTCACACAAAGACTTGATGCGGCGGGGTAGAATTGGTTTATCTCCTAATCAAAAATGCACATGTGCCATACGTATGTTGGCATATGGCATCCCAGCTGACCTAACCGATGAATATATACGTATTGGTCAAAGTACCGCCCTCGAGTGCATTCGAATGTTTTACAGAGGTGTTATTGAACTTTATTCAAAAGAATATCTAAGAAGGCCAAACGAAAATGACATCCAACGGTTATTGGAGGTGCACTCAGAAAACCACGGGTTTCCCGGAATGCTAGGAAGCGTTGATTGTATGCATTGGGCATGGAAAAACTGCCCAGTTGGCTGGAAAGGTCAATTTACACGAGGTGACCATGGGCATCCAACCATTATGCTTGAGGCGGTTGCATCATAAGACCTCTGGATTTGGCACGCCTATTTTGGAGTGGCGGGGTCGAATAATGATATGAACGTTATAAATCAATCACCAATATTCAACGAAATTTTAGAAGGTAACGCACCACCATGCAATTTTGTGGTGAATGGAACACAATACAACATGGGATACCATCTTGCGGATGGTATTTATCCTGAATGGGCAACGCTTGTGAAAAGCTTCACATATCCACAAAACCCAAAAATGCTAGAATTCAAACAATGCCACGAGTCAGCAAGAAAAGATGTTGAGAGGGCATTTGGTGTCCTCCAAGCTCGATGGCACATTATAAAAGGGCCTACAAAAATTTGGGACCTAAAGACTATAAGCGACATAATGTATGCATGCATTATATTACATAACATGATTGTAAAAGATGAAAGGAACGCAATAACTGATTGGGCAGATGATGAAAGTGATGGACCTGAACCAGCAAACCATGGACCAACAGCAGATTTCGAGGGACACTTGGCAAGGTTCAAGTGTATACGTAATCGTGAAGCTCATCAAGCGCTTCGGAACGATTTGGTGGAGCATATATGGTCTATTCGGCGTTTGTAACTTTTTTCAACAACCTACTCATAATCCTCTAAAAATCTATCATATTTTTGGTGTTTGAAATGGATGATGATACTTCGTTTCAACATTTGCTGAGTGATGCTAATAACTCAATCCCTACTCCAAACCCTATTCCACCATTCGGTTTTCATCAAACTCAGCAACCTGGATTCTTTGCATACCAGAATTCAAACCTTGGTTATCCATCATTTCCACAACAAACCGGTTATCCACCATTTCCACCACAACCCGGTTATCCACCATTTCCACAACAACCCGGGTACCCACCATTTCCACAACCTGGGTACCCACCATTTCCACAACAACCTGGATATCCACCATTTCCACAACAACCTTGTTATCCAAATTATGAAACAACAACTCCAAGTTCCGGTGACACTCAATCATCGCAAACTTCAACACCATCACCCACGATTGGTCACTATGCTTCTCCGGCTGCTAGAAAAAAAAAGGAAAACTAGAAGAAAGACCTCATAAGCAAAGGGTCCAAAAGAGGTGGACCATAGACGAGAGAAGCTTCTTGCTATGGTTGTTGTTCACATCTCTAATGATGAGGTAACTGGAAACAGTCAAAAAGGGAGTGATTTCTGGCGCGCATAGGAGAATATTTCTACAACAATCCAGGGTTTTCACGTTCTGCAGACATCTTGAAGTCACACTGGCATATGGTAGCGAAACCAGTTCAAAAGTATTCTGGGATTTACAACCGCATTAAAGCTCAAAAGAGAAGTGGTTGGTCTGACGAAATGATCACATCTTTAGCTGTGGAAGAGTATATTGCTGAATGCGGAACCAGATTTCAATACGACCATGTGTGGAATATCGTGAAAGGAAACCCGAAATGGCACGAGCCGGTCCCCTTTCAACCAAAGAGGACTAAGACATCAGTTGTCGGTGACTATAGCACATCAACTTCTGATGAGCACTCAACCCCGGTCAATCTCGACGATGATACTCCTATCTCGTTTAAGGATTTCAATCTTGTAGACGAGCCAGACGAGTATCAAGGACCGACTCGTCCAATCGGGCAAAAGAAGGCAAAGGCAGCGAAGGTAAAGGCGGCAAAGGCAAAGGCGAAGGCAAAAGATACACAAGAGAATTCCGAAGAGTATGATGGGTAGATTAAAAAAAATCTGAATCCATGGATGTCTTCAAGAGTCAAATGGACCAATTCCTCTATAACCAAGACATCAATATACTAATGATGGATCGAACTCACATGGATGATGAGAGATTGGCAACGCACATGAAGATATGTGAAGCTATTAGGCGAAAACATAATCTTTAAGTTGTGCGATCTTTAATTTTTAGGTGGTGTGCTTTTTATTTTTTAGGATTTGTAATTCTTAAGCTTTAGGTTGTGTGGTGTTTAATTTTTAGGATTTGTAAGGTGATGTGATTTTTAAATTTTAGGATTTGTAATTTAATCTTTAAAACTTGTGTGTTTTTTAATTTTTATGATTTGTAATTTGTAATTTTTATTTTCTGTAATTTTAAATTTTTAGATTATGTTTATATTTTAAATTTTATTTTAAGTAATTCTAATTTTTAGTATATTAAATAACTTGGAATATAAAATACATGAATTTCTTAGTTTATAAAGAAAATGTAAAAGTGGGTGATGATGTGGAAATGAAGGGTGTTTGAAAGTGGACGTATTGTTGGAGGAAAAATGAGAGTTTTTGATGTTTGAAAGTGGACGGGTGAAAAGCTGATGTGGCAGTTGATGTCGCAGCTGATGTAGCGCGTTTGATTTTAAAACCTGTGTTTGTTGTTGTAGATGCTCTAAGAAACTGTAAAGGTTTCATAGAAGTAATATTTTTGACTTCATGGAAACTGTAAGTCTTTTGATTCCATGACCCTTCACCTTCTTCTTAAATAAAATGATCAAGAACGAACCAAATGTGCTGCATTTTCACAACCTGTATGCATGTTTTGATCCACACATCCATCAAGAACTGCATGTGGCCAAAAGTCTAAGGTACAATTTTTTAAGGCTCAGCTTTCTTTCAATCTGACTTGAACATCTATTGATCAAAAATTCACATGAATCATGATCACAACTTCACAAGCGACCACCTTAGTTTTTAATATCATTAGTTATCACAGTCTCTCATTTGCTTAAATTTCTTTGAACTGCTTATGATTTGTTACATGGTTTCTTAATTAAGGATGATGATGACAAACAATGATAACAAGAAACCTGAAAACAAAGTCTGCAGTTTGGTAAGAGAGGTTTTTTCTTGGTCTCTTAGTGATGTACTTAACAGGAATCTCTACAATGGCAAGGTTTGTGTTATTGTTGTCCTTTAAGTATCATTGCCACCTTTGAATTAACCTCGTACTAATTCAACAGGTTTCAGAGATTGCTAAGACATTTTCTTCTGTAACTGAATATACCAAGTCATTCATCTATCCACTTTTCGAGGAGACACACGCCGATCTTCTTTCCAAGATTCTCGGAGTCAAACGTGCTCCTACCTTGGAGATTTTTAAAGTGCAAACTGCTAAAGGTTTTATACTTCCCCAATCATTGTTATACACCATTTCTGTGAGAAGCCGTAAAGGATCTTATGTACCTGCGGTTGGAGATCTTATTGCGCTAACTGATGTAAGACCAAAGTGTGTGGATGATCTCAAGAAGCCAAACATGTCTTACCTTGTAGGTGTAGTGCAACGCATTAAGGCGAAAAGTACACTTTATGAACTCCAAATTTTGTCATCAGAACCTATCATTCAAGATCTTTATGACAGGGATGCAAGACATGTAGTTGTGTATCTTACGAACTTGACAACTAATATTCGTATTTCACAAGCGCTTCATGCGGAGGTAGGAGACAAAAAGAAGATGTTTGAGAAGTTGCTGAGTGTTGATTTCTCTGTAAGAATGTCAATCACATTTTCTTCATTTTTTTAAACAAAATGTTATCAATTTTGGGAAATAATTAAACAGTTTACAATGCTTTAACAGGTTGAAGAAATTTGTAATGAATGTTGTGTTGATGAGACTAGAGACACGCTTTTGGTTAAAGTTAAGAAAGCTCTCAAATTTTTTCAGCTTGATAGCTCACAAGAAGCTGCTGTTTTGAGCTGTGTGGCTTTAAGAAGTTGTAATCATAAGAATACAATAAAGTTGATTTGGGGCCCTCCGGGAACCGGAAAGACAAAAACAACCAGTTCATTGTTATTCATGTTGCTGAGGATGAAATGCAGAACATTAACATGTGCTCCTACAAATATTGCGGTATTAGGAGTTACTAAAAAAGTTATGAGCTTAGTGAGGGACTCTTTATTATATGATACTTATGGTTTAGGAGACATAGTTTTGTTTGGTAATGGGGAGAGAATGAAGATAGATGAATGCAAAGATCTTTCTGACATATTCTTGAATTTACGAGTCAAGATTCTTGCTGATTGTTTAGCTCCGTTATCAGGTTGGAAAGGTAGCAGCGAGTGGATGATTCGTTTTCTTCAGGATCCTGAGGAACAATATCGATTGTACTTGAAAGACAAGTTAATAGTTAATGAGAGTGAGAGTGAGAGTGAGTGTGAGAGTGAGTCTAGCGAAGAAAAAGATGATGACAGCATTGTAGATGATGATGAAAATTTGCATACCGAAAAGGAGGCGGCGAAGGACGCACATATGAAGAAAGCGGTGAAAACCAAGAACTGGAAGAACATCATTGTAAATACTCTGAAAAATGAAAAGAAAGGTACAAATAATAAGACCACAAATGAAGATGATAGTGAGCAGTCTTCAAAGCAAGATTCAGACAAAAAGAATTGTAAACCTGATCTTTTGACTTTTGAGGAGTTCGTGGTACATGGGTTTGACTTTCTTGGAAATCATCTAGTATCTTGTATTGAAAGCTTGTACACACATATGCCAACATCTTTTATTTCAGTTGAGGTTGCGAAAGTAATGGTAAAGTTTGTTGAATCTCTTAAAAGTCTCAGTAAGTCGATAAAACAAACAGTTGAAATGAATGTAGGGTTAAAAGAAGCCTTAAGGGGGTTAGATGACAATGGGACAAGAGGTAAAAACTTATCACTTGCTTTTAAAATCCTGTGTTCAAACCTCAGCTACCTTCAACAGAAACTGCAGCTTCCAGAGTTTAAGGAAGATTACGAAATTAAAAGATTTTGTTTGGAAAATGCTTGTTTGATATTCTGCACTGCATCAAGCTCCATCAACGTGCCTACGCCAAATAAATCAAAACCTTGGAGTTTCTTGTGATTGATGAGGCTGCACAGCTAAAAGAATGTGAATCTGTTATACCTTTGCAGCTTAATGGGCTTCGACATGTTATTCTTGTTGGAGATGAAAGACAACTTCCTGCAATGGTCCAAAGCAAGGTTTTCAATATTTTTTATACATGCTTGCTATATATAATAATCAATCTTTCTGTAGGCAGTACAGCGTATATGCAGTTTTGTGCAAGTATTAACTAGCTACTTTTAATGTGTTTTAAGATCTGTGAGGAGGCTGAATTTGGAAGGAGCTTATTTGAGAGGCTTGTGTTACTAGGGCATAAAAAGCATCTTCTAAATGTTCAGTACAGAATGCATCCATCCATAAGCCAGTTGCCAAATAAGGAATTTTATGACAAAAGTATCTTAGATGGGGCGAATGTCAAAAGTAAGACTTATGGAAAGCGTTTTCTTGAAGGAAATATGTATGGATCATACTCTTTTATAAATGTAACTTCTGCTAAAGAGGAGTTTGATCAGAGTCATAGCATGAAAAACGTCATGGAAGTAGCTGTTATTGGTGAAATTGTTGCGAGTCTGTTTAAACGTACTGATCTTTCACCCTCTTCTTTATGTTTTTTATGTTTGGCATTTAATATTTGTTGTGTTGGTTGTCACAGAAGCAGTTGCAAGAAAGCAAATGGTAAGTGTTGGTTGCATATCGCCATACAAGGCTCAAGTGAATGCATTACAAGAACAGATTGGCATGAAGTACACAGGGTATGAAAGTTACTTCACTGTGAAGGTTCGATCAGTTGATGGCTTTCAAGGGAGTGAAGAGGATGTTATTATCATATCAACAGTGAGATGTAACAGCAAAGGATCAGTTGGTTTTCTCTCAAATCATCAGAGAGCAAATGTGGCATTGACAAGAGCTAGGTACGTAAACATATGAACTAATCTGGTATTTTTTCTTCTTGATTGTTTTCTTTTCAGTCACATGATCGATCAATAAATCTGATTTGGTATTTATGTAGATATTGCTTGTGGATATTAGGGAATGAATCAACTTTGACAAATAGTGGCACTATTTGGAAGAAGTTGGTTGTTGATGCAAAGAATCGTGGCTGTTTCTACAACGCTAGCGAAGACAAAAACTTAGCCCAAGTTGCCACGAATGCTTTGATTAAACTTGGTCAACTTGATAGCTTGTTCAACACGGATTCGTTACTTTTTAAATCAGCCAAATGGCAGGTAGGAATGTGTGGCACTAACTCATCTACAATACACAGTTGAGCACTTATGAAAGCGTTTTTTATGTTATCACAGGTGAAGTTTAGTGACACCTTCTTGAAAACAGTTACAAGACTCACTGATCATGAGATTTGTAACAAAGTGGTTTCTCTTCTTGTTAAACTTTCGGGTGGTTGGCGTGAACCAGAAACTAAAGTGAATACAGAGGGAACATGTACTCTTCTTGAGGTGTATAAGGTTACACACGATCTGCGATTGATTTGGGCGGTTGATATTGTAGCACAAGATTCTGTTTGCATTCAGGTGTTAAGGTATGGGATGTTATATCTCCCACCAAGTTAGAAGAACTGTCCAAGATGTTAATGGAAAAGGTATATGGGAATTATACAGTAACATGTTGAACCGCTGCAAGGAAAGACGCACTGACGGGTATGTTTGGATCTACAGACCAGACTTTGATCATGAATATCATTGATTTGAAATGGATTACTGTTTTCCAAACAGATGTTAATGTTTGACTATCAACAGGAATTTGGTGGTGCCTATGACATGGCCTATGAACTCAAATGGTGATGACAGCTGGTCGTTGGCAAATCGTGTAGCTGCATTGAGCTTGATGAACCAGCCTACATCATCATCATCATCATCATCATCATCATCATCATCAAGTGATCACGGGTGAGTTGTTGGACCATAGTTGATACTTTGATGGCTTATATGCTGATTCATATTACACAAGTCTGATTGTTTCATCTTGTGTTTAGGAGGTTTAGAAACAGGAAATTCAACAGGTATGGTGATTTAGGATCTCATGGAAGGGGAAGCAAGTGGTGAAGGAAGCCCTTCAATGTTTTTTGTGACTCAAATATGAACACTTAGAGTGTTGTGTTGGGAAATATGTTTTGTTACTTAAAACATTGAGATGAAGTACCCTGTTTGTTGGTAAAAGAATGTCTGAATCTAATGTTCTTTTTTTGCCTTCTCAATCAACCTAAAAGTTAGACATGTATGCCTTTATTTAGATTACCATTTACTGTCTCAATCATACACACAAGATTAAGTAGCTAGCTTAAGTAACTAGTTAGTTCATCCTTTTACTACGCAACGTTCAAGAATACAACAATTATAAAACAGACCTTACCAATGTTAAACCAAATAAAACATGTTTTTTTAGTCTGTTTTACTTTTTAAGGATTATTAATTAAATAGTATTAGTTTTGTGAAACTTTATGATGTTTTTCTTTTATGTCATCTAGCTCCTTGCTAGTTCATCATAATAAATAATACACCACCGTTCCAAAAAAACATTAATTTCTGACTCTCAAGTCAGTTTTCCTATGAAAGGAACTGCTCCCCAATTTTGATAGTGATCATCAAAAAATACCAACTAACAAGAAAGATTTCACTAACCTTATAATCTATTCTAAAAGGTTTTATATAAGATGATTCAGAAATGTTTGATTTTGTTTGTAGAAGATTTAATTGTATGTGCTGTGAAAAAATAAATTAAAAAGAAAAGAAACTTAAGTTTTAGCACATAATTAATCTTTAAATTTCATGTCTTAGATGTTTAGAGATATGTAGGTTGATTAATGACTTCTCTCAAACTTGCAATGTTTGATTTTTAAAAAATGTTTGTTTCAATATTTCAGAATATAAACTACAAGATTTTACTCTGATTGTTTGTTAGAATATAAAATATACACGTATGAATATTTTATGATAATAGAGGTAAAAACGTATATGCCATAATCACCAACATATTAACGTATGTTATCCTATACAACATGACTCGGACACCATCTTTATAACAAGAATTGCTGATACTAGTCATTTGCACATCATTTACAATTTCAAACAACAAATGGCATCACACCCATCAAAATTCACAATCATCAGATGACAAAGAACGCCCAGATTCACCGAAATCGTAGGCTGCTTCCAAGTGTGGATCATAGTTACAGTTATATCATACCTGTCACCACGGTTATATCTGGTGTTATAACAAAATTACTAGTTTTATGTTATAAAATCATTCAAAGATTCAAAAGACAGGCTAGAAAAATAAAAAAAATCACATAAGCAACAAGGACAACAAGCCGTGTGAACCTTTTATTGATATCAAATGTTCATGCTATTCCAGTAAAGTTTCAAACAAATGTGCATAAAGAAAGAAAACCACTACAGAATATTATATCAATGGAGAATTAAGATATTACTTATGAACAGCATGACGCAGCACGGGCCCCTTCAGCAGGTCTGTCAACAAGAACCATGCCAGCAGGGTTTTGAGTAGGTTGAGCTCTAGGGAGTCTCTTGGCTGTTTCAAACAAGACAATACTCCCAGATCAGATGTTTTGATAAAAAGCAAACAGTATTTATAAATTAGGCTAAGGATGATAAAATTGCCTATAAGGAATGATCAAATAGATAAAACTAATTACTAACCTATAGCAATCATTCAAATAGGGTTTCTTTGTGTAGAATAAGGGATATTATTAAGATTATAAACTAAAAGGGTTAAGTTCTTGAAGCTTTTAAGTGGAAATGCATGCATACCTATTTCATGGAATATGTCATTAACATTCGCTGCAGTTTTAGCAGACGTCTCCATAAAGAAAAGACCATTCTCATCGGCATATGCACGAGCTTCCTGCATGGTAAATCAATGATTATTGCAGGAGATAAGTATAGGTTTATTTTAGTCATGTGGTCAGTATAAAAATACTTGTTATTAAATTGATTTGCATGCAATGTTCAGTGTTCCAATTATTACTAGACAGACAGTATGGTATAGCTTATGATGCAAATAAAACCAGCTACAATTAGGAGTCCGATTAAATGTGCAAATTAAAAGAATCTTTTGCATTAACTGAAAGCATTGCTTTTCAGAATAATCAGCTATTTTACTCTTCAAAGAACATGAATTCTCACCACTAAACAATTAACAGTTCTGTTGAATCTTATAAAACGTCCGGTAACATCAACCTTCCAAATGGATGATAAGAATTTATAGTTTTATGGTTGTGTAGCAATGAAGAACAAATAAACTAAAAATTTACTGTCACGATCTTGAGGAGAAATAATGATCCATAGAAATATTCAAGTAACATGTAAAACAGAGCTCCAGAAACATGTCACCTAAGTTCAGGCCCCAGGAAAACATGTATATCATATCATATTTATGCACAGAAAATTGTAATTTATAAGAGGAGATCAAAAACATAAATTTAAACATATTAAATAAGTAAAATGCTCCAGATCAGTGTCTACTTGTTTTTTCCAGATAATAAAGGTGGAGTAAACATAACAGTTAGGTTCAAGATGTAGAGATGCCAAAAAGAATATAAGAAATGAGTTTCTCTTCTAAGTAGTTCTAACACGAACAGCCGTAAGAGTCAATTTCAAAGAAGTATCAGTAGGGGGGAAATGCATACTTCTGCGGTCACTTTCCTCTTGTCTTCAAGATCAGCTTTGTTGCCAGCAAGTGCCATAACCATGTTAGGATTACCTGTACCAGCCACACATTAAAGAAGACTTGCTTTAACAATCGGCAGAGTCAAAAAAGAAAAGCTAAGAAATATATAACGGACGGCAATCATTTAGCAGAGAAGCAGGTAAGGGGCATGCAATTACAATTGAAAGATTATTGGATGACTTTAGTCTTTCTTCTAAATTATTTAGTGTTTTGCTTATATAACCCAAAGTAGATAATATCTACTCACCTTGTTTTTGAAGTTCTTGGACCCACTTTTTAGCCCGTGTAAAGGAATCCTAAAAACAGTCCGACAAACAGCAAGTGAATTCAATTCCCAAACACATAAGAAAGAAAGCATAAAGAGTAGAGAACACTAAAAAGCAAAACAATTCAACTTGCCATAGCATTAAAATTTCAGTATTAGACACAACCCTTTTATTAACTTTTATGTTGAGTATTCAAAAAGTAGCATACAATACTTGAACATAAGTTGAATGCAAACAAAATCCAAAGGCCAAAACTTAATTGCATACATGTTCAAATTGCATTCCAAGTGAAAATTCAAAAATATGCACAATTGTCTAGCACAAGTGTAAGTCAAAACCCAAAACCTCAAATATTAGTATGAAATAAATTACTAATATTCATACTTGCATTCCATTAACCCATACTTTATCACAAACTCTACCACGACTTCATTAAATAAAAAACAAAAGCAATACCCCATCCCATTGAACTTGATCAAGAGCTCTTAGTTAACTATCTACATCATATCAACTAAACCAATTCCAAATTCAAACCACACATGAACCAATATACCAACCAACTCCCTAAAGGCTAAATCCTGCAACATTACTTCCAATCTAAACCCATAAACTCAAAAACCACCAATAAAAAGATTCTACAAATTTCAAGTACCGCGCTAGTGATATCGTAGACGATAATCGCTGCCGCAGCTCCCCTGTAGTACATAGGAGCCAAACTATGATACCTCTCTTGACCAGCCGTATCCCAGATCTCGAATTTCACAGTCGCATCATTCACCGCTAGGGTTTGCGAAAAAAACGCCGCTCCGATCGTCGATTCCTACCACCACAACACCAATACAAATCAAATTAAACAACCAAACCGATTGAACCACAATCCAATTCAACCCCTAATTAGTCAACGTCAAAACAAGCAAATGAGAACATGATCGTGATGATGATGATGATGATGATGATGATGATAACTAACCTGAAATTCTAGAAATTGGCCTTTGACGAAACGTAAAACTAGACTTGATTTACCAGCTCCCATGTCTCCGAGCAAAACCTGCAAATCATAGAGCTTCAAGCTTCTTACAGAATCTGAAGAAACTAACAAATTGAAGAATAGAATGGATGAATGATGATGAATTGATGATGAATTGATGATGATCGAGTTTAGTTACCAATTTTGCATTGAGATTGTTGTGTCCGATCGTCGCCATAGTGATACGATCGATGTGTTTGTTTTAGCGATAAAAGGGTTTTTCTTTTGCACTAAAGAGACGCAATATGCTCAAGCCTTGAACACGGTTTAGCGACAGGTGGTGGTCGGCGTCGATATTAAAAATGTGGCGCAAAAACAACAAACCTACTTTATATTATAACAAAATCTATTAACTATACCACCATTAATAGCTAAGGTTATTTTGTAAATTGATTATTTGAACTCTTTAACGTTTTTAAATATTCCTTCGGGGTCTCTTTTTTTTTTCTTTTTAATTTAGGGTGAGTTTTTAATTTTTTTGTTTCAGGATAGTTTTTAGCGGTTATTTTAATAATTTTATTTGTTTATCGTGTGAGACCATTTTGTTCTTTTCTTCTACCTCTGGATCGGAATAAAATTATAATTTGTTGGAAGTTTTCTCCTCACGCTTTCGGCTTTACTCCAAGTTGTTAAAACTATTTTGTATTCCATTATAGAGTTGGTTGGTACTTGGTAGGAGAAGACATAACAATCTTCAACATCAGAGACATGGCCTTTGTTTTGTTTTTTTTTACTTGATTTTCTCATTATATTACTAAGAAGATTTATTTGGCAGGCTAATTTAATTGTCGACACTAGCTTTCCGAGCCTTTTTTTTACTTAAGGAAGAAGTGAAAGCGAAAATAGAAATTTGTGTTTTATGTTTTTAAAGGTAACAAGAAAAAAGATTTTTTAATAATCTTATTTTCTGATTTTCCCATCAAACGAAAAAAAGTAAGAAAAGTTTTAATAATATTTCTTTTTATTGTTTTACTCTTCAATCTAGTTTAACTATGAGATTAAAAAAACTAAATAGTAGAGATTATATATTTTTCCCTCTCAACTTGAAACATATAACTACTTTATTTTCTTTTTATTTTCCTCAAACCTTCTAACATAAAATAAAACTAAATTTATTTTTTTTCTGTTTCTTTCTAAATTCAACTTTTATTTTTTTCCCTTTTTTTAAAATAAAGCGGAGAACACAATATAGGATGGGAGTTCGAATTCTTTTATAATTAAAGGTTCATGTTCATTTAAAAAAAACTAATGTATTTAAGGAGTACTAGAAAGGTGTTCGCGTAATGCGACGGGTTGTTATTTTACATCCGACACTTGCATTTAATATTTTGTAATTCTTGTAATTTTTTCACAAGTCTATTATGTTTTTTCTCAACTAAATATTTAAAATACCAAATAAATGGGTTTTGCATAACTATTGGTACATATATGCATTAATTAATTGTACCTCACAAAATATAGATTTGTTCAACAAAAAGTTTACACCAAAACGTTTAAAAAAACATAGGTTAAGTTGTAGTCGCAAAACGTTTTTAAATGTGATAGATTAAAATATATAGTCGAAATATTAAAACATATTAAGTTTGTATGGTTTATGGGTAGATAATATAAAACTTTATGCAAGTATTAGTAAGTGTAAGGTTATTAGGCAACTAATTGTAAGGGGTAATTTGTAAATAATGCTATAAATACTATTTTACTCATAAAAGTGATTATATTTTATACATTGAATATATTAATTGTTTTTAATTTAATGATATTTTAAAATACTCATTTTATATGTTTTATATCTATACTATATATAAAGCATATGAAAAGGGTATTTTAAGATATCATAAAATTAAAAACACTTACTATATTTAATGCATAAGATACAATTATATTCAAAGGTAAAATAGTATTTATAACATTATTTATACATTACCCCTTATAATTAACTACATAATATCTTACACTTACTAACACTTGCATAAAATTTTATATTCTCTACACATAAACCAAAAACTTAATATGTTTTAAGATTTCAGTTATATTTTTTATTTTATCATATTTAAAAACGTTTTGAGACTAGAACTTAACCTGTGTTTATTTTTAAACATTTTGATGTAAACTTTTTGTTAAAGCGATTTGTATTTTATCAAGTACAATACGTTAATGTGTATATACAAGTTATCATACATAACTTATTTATTTGGTGTTTTAAATTTTAGTTTTAAAAAACATAATAATTTTTCATAAAACTACTACAAAAACAACAAAATATTAAATGTTATATGTCGGTCATGTCGTATTTCGCGAACGCCCCTTTTTATATAATATAGATATGAACTTAAAAAAAACTTAGGTGGACTTTAGTTGGGCTAAGGGACAGCCCAATTTGGTCACTTGCACGGTTGCACCGTGTGCTTCCGTGGGTTTATGGTGGTGGTTCCGGTGGCCGGAGCGACGGCGATGGAGGAAGCAGAAAAGCTCGAAAATTTCATGAAGTGGGCAACTGATCTCGGAGTATCAGATTCTTTCGTTACCAACGTCGAAGAAGACGAACGACGGAACCCTAATAATCGTCACACGCCTTCTTGCTTGGGACAATCTCTCTCTGTATCCCACTTCCCTAACGCCGGCGGGTACCTTAAAGCTCTTCATCCCTTCAAACTTTCAATTTCAATGTGTGATATAACTTTGATTTGGATGATATAATCTTCAGGAGAGGATTATGTGCAGTGCGTGATCTTCACAAAGGTGAATTGATACTTAGGGTTCCAAAATCAGCTCTAATGACTTCCGAAAGCCTAGTGGTGAATGATCACAGGCTCTCCATTGCTGTCTCCAAATTCTCTCTGTCTTCTACTCAGGTGTGGTTATCTATCGTATTGTAATTGTATGTTGAGTTTAAAATGACAACACTGTTATTTACAAATATCATTAACATAATGTCTAGGCTGAATAGCAACTGCAATCCATAAGCACATTTCTAATATCTTCCTGATGATTATTACTTTCCTTTGGGCTTGATTGATCACGTTAATTGTAGGATATAATGGATGATAATGATCATGAAACATTTTGTAGTGCAGATATTGACTGTCGCGTTGCTGAATGAAGTTTCTAAAGGGAAACGTTCTTGGTGGTATGCGTATTGACGCAGTTCCCTTCCAATTATGATGTATTAGCAAGTTTTGATCAGTTTGAAACGCAAGCTTTGCAAGTGAGAATATACTTGTTTAATGTTTATCTATGAATATGTAAATAGTCGCCTTTTTGATGCAATATGTTAGTCTGAAGTGTTGTAAGTGACTTGCAGGTGGATGATGCTATTTGGGCTGCAGAGAGGGCATTGGAGAAAACAAAAGCAGAGTGGATTAGTGCTACTGCCATTATGGAAGAACTTATGTTCAAACCACATTACATGAGCTTCAAGGCGTGGATCTGGGCGTCTGCATCTGTAAGTGTATAATGAAATTGATAAACTTATTTGGTTGTTTGGAGATCTTTATCTTTTATTGTAATTTAACTTTTACACTTCACTTTATTATCATGTTGAGACTTGTTTGAGATGTTATGAAATGTAATTGTGGTTTTGTTATGTGAAGATATCTTCCCGCACGATGCATATTTCATGGGATTCTGCTGGTTGTTTTTGTCCGGTGGGTGATTTCTTCAATTATGCTGCACCTGAGGATGAGCAAGTTATCTCTGAAGATTCAGCAGCTGCTGACACGGCTGCAAAGACACTTAGGTTGACAGATGGTGTATTTGAAGAAGAATCTTCTGCATACTGCTTCTATGCTAGAACAAACTACAAAAAAGGAGACCAGGTATTGCTTATCCATTTTGCGAAACTTTAAGGCATAAATTAGTGAAACTTATATAATTTTGTTTCTCTTGTTGTAGGTTTTACTGAGCTATGGAACATACACTAATTTAGAGCTTCTAGAACATTATGGTTTTGTTTTAAACGAAAACCCAAATGACAAAGTGTATGTTCCTTTACCTTCCGACCTTTATTCCCTATGTTCCTGGCCATTAGATTCACTATACATTCATCAAAATGGAAAACCATCCTTTGCCCTGCTTGCTGTTATGCGACTATGGGAGACACCAGCACACTTACAGAAGTCAGTACGACACCTTGCTTATTCTGGGTCAATAATATCAAATGAAAATGAAATTATTGTTATGGAATGGTTATCAAAGAAATGTAGTTTGGTTTTGAAGAATCTGTCAACATGTATTGAGGAAGATAAGTTATTGTTATCTGTTATCGATAAAGACTTTAAGTCAGTAATGGAGATAAAGAATGAATTGTTTGGGTTAACGGGTGAGAGTTGCACCTTCCTGAAAGTAAACGGTTTACTGGAAGATGAAATTAGTGATGCCGTGGCTTTGCGCAGAAAGACAATAAGGTCGATGGATAAATGGAAATTGGCGATTTGGTGGAGGCTAAAGTATAAAATGATGCTACATGATTGCATATCATATTGTACGAGGGTTATAAATGATCTTTCTTGATAAGTGATAACCTGATATGAAACAAGATGGAAACTGTTGACAGAGTGACAGCTGCCGGACTTGGTGAATGATGTGGACGCGAGTCAGGCGAAAATCGAAGAATTTTGTCTTCGTTCAGCTGTTCAGGTACCCATTACATGATCATCCCAGATCTCTTTTGTAGTGTAGACTAAACGAAAGTAGTCATTTTCAAAGTATTTAAACATAAGTTATGAACAAAATTACAGGAAATTAGAAGTTACGGTCATTAATCATATTTACCATTAATCACAAGTATTTCTTTACCCACCACACGGTTTGGCCGTGGCCTGTATACAACGTGATTAAATGCATACTACAATCGACTCAACTCATTTTAAAATAAGTTTATGTCTCAAGTGATCAAACGTATTATAATTGACCTGACTCGTTTCCGAAGAAAATTTACATTGAAACGTAGACCAACTCAAAATATATATAGAAAAGTCTGATTTAAAAAAAATAATTTAAATTTAACGTTCGTGTGTTGCGGCGGAGTAGCACGGTTTAGTGGCACATTCTGATGCGTATGCGAACTCGTGCGGCCTAATAATTAGAAGTAAATTAAGTGAAATTAATATTAGAAATTAAAATAATAAATAATTTAAATGAATATAATATAAGAAAAGTAAATAACCAAAAAAGAAAAAAGAATGCACGGTTGAACCACTCCAACCTTTCAGGTTAATACGAAAAAGAAAATTATTTAACAAAGTCTAAACTTGCAAAAAACTAAAAAAAAAAAAGAAAAAAGTATCTGAGTTCATGACCACTGATTATGTGACATGTGGTAAGGATGATTAATTCGCCATCGACTAATAATGTGATCTAATAATCTACTTGTAATGTAAAGTACTTCTAGTTAGATGTACACAAATTAATAAGTGTGAATCCGATGCTTGACTTAGTTTTCGCTTTACGTAAGGGTTAGATCGTTTTACGATATGTGCAATCTTATTGCTTGAATCCATAATCTCAGAGTAACAAAACTATGTTGTGAGTTGTCCCAAAAGCCTAGAGATACACAAATAAGGTTGGTTTTAAGAACTAGTTCGATTTAGAACCCAGTTTGTAGAAACCATACATGGTAGGAACTAATATGGGTAGGTTTTTGATTGGTTTGGGTTGGACCCGCTAAAGTATTATGTATAATTTTTAAATTTTATGTATATAGATGCGTATTATATTATAACAATGGTTTCGCCTCAAATTAGATGTTTATATCTTTAAATTGATGAAGTTCTAGGACTCAATCAAATGCCTGATTGAAGTTGACAATTGTGACCTATAATTGAATTTACCATAAATTGAAAATCCACAAGTTCAAATTTTTATGGCATCACTCCCAGGATATTGGTTTTTGTATATGTTCACATCAAAGATAAGCTTAACTACATGTAACCATTGTTTAGTTGAGGTTGACAAAAGCTATGACATTTTTAAACCTAAGTCGACTTGAAAATCCACATCAACTTGGTGTTTTTAGTGTTCTAATTAATTAAATAACACATCGTTTATATTAAATAAGACGTAAAGCTGTCTAACAAATCATAAAAAGGTCATGAACTGTTTTCCAATGGTACTTAACGGCTATACGTTCTTAAAATCACAAATTGTTTCAACTTGAAAACCTACGAACCGCCCTTAAACCAACGGTTCTAACCCTACACCAAGTTAAGATCAAATTGGTTTCCAAATCAACCAGGTTTCCGCTTAAGAAATGTTTTTTTTTTTCATTTTACTTACCAGTTATGTTTTTAAAATAATTAAATATATATTTTTCATTTTAATTTGACGTAAAGTTTATGTTTAGATATAAATGAAGTATTAACTAGTATTTTCTTCATGCAAAGATAAAAAGACACTTTAAAACACAATAATAGATAGTGCTCATAAGTTAGTCTTGTCTCTTCGAAAAGATGAAGTGATAAATGGTAATACAATTCAAACTTCCTCGTGTATAAAACACTAACGTCTAAAATGTGATTGAGTCAATGAATCAGATAGTTATAAAAAGGCTGTAATTAGATTTTAAACAAGTTGAATTGATTGACAAAAATTGTAGTAAATTGATTGAAATCAACAAGTTAAATGAATCTTCCTAGAAAAATAGTTTTTTTTCCTTAATATTCATATTGTATAATGGTGAGATTGATTAATTTGGTTCATAATGTTACTTTAGCATTCAACAATTCTTCATTTTTCTTCTATCTTCATCTGACTTTGATAATTTATTTGAATTTTCTTAATTTCTAAAAAGGTCCTTTCATTTTTTGTTACTACTCTTCATTTAGTTATTCTTCATTGAACCGGTTGTCGAAAATTTCATCACTGATGGTTATACTTCATTTTTATTTATTTCTTAAAGACGTTTAAACGATAGTGATTTCAATCAATCAATGCTGCAAATTCCACAAATATCCCAGCAATACTGAATGTATCAAGAAATCTGTTATATTCATCTAATTTCTGCAAGCCTCAACGCCCATTTAGTTTTATTTTTATTACTCTTTTGTTATATCCATTTTTCAGAGAAGACAGCGTTTGGCTTTGAATAACTAAAAAATTCAATTGAAACAAACAAAAAAAAATACAACAAAACAGTTTTAGAAGAAAAAAAATGACGGATCAGATTTCTGGCTTGGATTATTCTCCTTGAGGAAAATAATAAAAATGAGCGCTCAGTTATTTCAGATTCGATCATCTGGGGAAATAATCATCATATCCATCAATCTTTAAACATATTAAAATCATAAACTTGTTTACTCTGAAGCTTCAGATACTAAAAGATCATAAAACGGAGAAGAAACAAATCAGTGTTTCGATGGAAAATTTGTAAAGAAAGTGTAAGGAATACACAAGAAACAAACTTTTTTAACAGGAAGAGATTTTGAAGATGTGTACAATCCCTAAGCGAAACGAAATAAAATGGAAATAACAACGGAGAACATGAAGATAGCAGCTGCCTCCGTTGGTGGAATGGTGGACGTATGAGTATGATTATGATGATGTTTATATAGAGGATAGGTAGGGTTTTCATAAACCCTATTGACGTTGCGGCCCAAAAACATGGAGTGATTTTTTTTTCTTTTTACACTTAACTATATTTAAAAAGCTTGAGGTTCGTAGGTTGTTCGAAGATTGTTCGTAGGTTGTTCGAAGATTGCTCGATATTGGTTCGGTTTGTTAACGAACTGAGCTCAAGTTAATTTCAGCTTAGCTCGTGGCTCGTTTGTTAGCTGGTTAGTTAGCTTGCTTATTGAATCATTAAAATTAAAATATATTATAACTTATATAAACTACAAAACAAACTTATGTTATATTATTTAATAGATCATAAACATATATATAATATGTTTAATTTGGTATTTTCTAATTAAAAAACTTAAAATTTTTCTATGGTTGATAGTTATAACTCATGAAATAGTAATATCGTATCATTGTTTTATAAGATAAAATATTATAAAAAGTATTATATTTTGTCTTCATGTATATGATATTTTTGTTTTTAAAATAACAAAACTAAAGTTTTTTCAAATAGATGAGTTGCTCATGAGTTGGCTTAAGCTTGGCTCGTATATACATGAATTGAGCTCGAGTTCACATTTTGAGCTTGTTAAAATAAATAAGTCAGCTCTGCTCGGCTTGATTTATAAATAAGCAGAGCGCGAGCTCGCCCCAGTTTGGTGCATTTACATCCTAATTTTGTATTGTAGGAATGAAACTTTTGATTAGATTTGTCATTTTCATCTAAAAATATATATATTTTTTGGTTGGCTCCCAAAATTTTAAAAATTCATATTTTCATTCAAAAAAATAAATTATGTTAATTTAAATTGTTAAATTGTGTATCATTAAAAGGGGTAATTATGTAATTTCACAAAAAAAAAACAAGATCCTAATTTATTTTAACGTATTGTTACTAAATTTCATTCATCTGTTATGATTTCATTCACGAAACCTAATATGGCATTTCATCTTTTCATATTAGAAACTTTTATCAATACTGAATCATAATATTGTCGGCTTCATTGGTGAGGGATGATGATTGACCTTGTTTTTTTGGTGGGTGGGAACCAATTATGAATGAGTTATATAATAGAGACCATCGCCTCTAGTCGTCATTTTTCCCATATCTTGATTCAATTCCACTCGAATATAGTTACGTAATTTAAGCATTTGATTTGGTAGTTTAAAGTGTAGTTTTATCAAATTACATGTTTAATAATTTATATCAACAAGGTTAAGTTTTTGGATAAAGATGATAATTGTTTAAAACCTTCGGGAGACAGTTGTAAAAAAACAATATTTGTGAATAAAAATAACAAATGTGACAAAACCATACGGAGAAAACATCAATTCATTAATCTGTATATTATAAACTAGCATAGTATCCAATGTAACTCACAAGTAAATAAATACAAAATAGACAGGAGCATTCGAACCGTACTCACGCATGGAATCAAGAGCGTGAAGTGAACTTAAGATGGCAGGATGATCAAAAGAGAAGGATGCATAATGCTTGGCGTGCAGGTGAGCCCGTGATTAAGCATCCGGAAATGTAGATTACACCACTCTTGCACCATATGACGGAACAGTGGATTACCCGGTTCCGCCAATACATCACTCTCAATGGATAGACCCAATTCAGGATGCACAACAACAAAATCAAGGAAACTCCTCGGATGCATTCAACTTTGGAACTTTTGCTGACACAATGCGGAGCATATTTGGAGATCCACAGAATCCTTACTATGGAGTACTCGCCGATCCATGATCAAGTCGATGTAGTTTGTTTCATTTATTTATGTCTCTTAACTTTAAACTATATCTAGTATGGGTGCCTTAGGGTGGTTGGGTGGTGTGAGACAATTTTATGTTTGATGTGTTTGTTTAACTAGTTTGTGTGTGTCAATTTGGTGGTGTTATTAGTATTACGTGTTGGGAATGATTATGTGTGTTTGGGTAGATTGGGTTGAAAAATCGTTTATGTTGATTGATCGGATAAATTGAAAAAAAAATCATTGCATTTAACCTAAATATCATATATTGGGGACAATGTATCCCAAGTGTGGGATGAGGGAAAGAAAATATGAGAACTTTTAAAATTTTTGTTTTAAGCAATCTAATTGGACACGAAAAAAACAAGCATACCAATTGATTCCTACCTTGTTTGAAGTAAGGGTTCTTAGTCATGGTTTAATTTCATGATAGCGTAAGGAATTGTTTAGCAAAGTTTTTAGAAAATGTTAAGAATTACCTAATTGTGGTTAACAAACTATTAGTGTAATAAATTCATGCACATACTAATGTTAAGAATTACCTAATCCAGCAAATAAATAATAAAAATATGAACCTACCGTACACACACTAAGGAAGTATGAGAGGAAGTAGAGTTCGTGTCTTCAAGGATACATGTCAATTATTTTATACAAAAATGTTTTAGCACAGTTACTTTGATTAATTATGGACTAAGGAGGGTGCGGGTTTTAAATAAAAACTAAAACTAAAAGTAAACTACAAAAAGTAGAAATATTCCAGTGACCTGACATGGCCGTGTCAAAACTGTAAAGGAAATTCCACGCGGCCGTGTTAAGGTTCTGCTGGAAAAACGAAAATTGACATTTTTTTGTATTTTTTAATTATGAAATAGAGATTATTGAAGACGTTAATTAAATGATGAAGTAAATTCAAATATAAAAACAAATTCCAACACTAAGGTAATTTCTTGACTCGATTTGGCTTACGATCATTAACGATTACAGTGCAATGACAATTTTCAATTAATGATTTGTATCGATACTAGACATCACGCCATTCGGATATCTCCTCTATCTACTTGTGACATTCGTTATTTTCGACTAGCTTTGTATTTGTTATCCTGTATTGTAAACCCGACTCGTTTTGGTCTTTGGATCTTTGAATATTAATAAAATGATGGATTTTATGTTGTAATCATGTTTCATACTTGTCGTGGCGTGACCCACAGTTCGTTTAAGCAAAATCAGTTTTTTTAACGTTTTCGGTTCGTTTAAGGTCCGGACTTGTATTTTAACCATCCAAACCAACCAAGACCTAACCCATAACTATTCTAGAATCCTCCAAACATATAGATACCTGGTCATAATTTATTTAAACTAAAATTAATTTTAAATAAAAGAATCAAAGTGCACCCTTTTACCCACCGGACAAACGCATTACCCATTTCCTCAAACCTTATAAATACCACTCATTCTCAACCATTTCACCTGCACGTTTTTATCTTCTTCTCCCAAAATTTTTGATCTTGTAAGTTGTTCTAGCTAGTTTTGCTTAAGTTTGACTTTAAAAAGTCAACGGAACCGAATCTTGCATTTCAAATCATTTCGGGTATGTAATTATGGGTATTTTCACTTTTTCTAAGTTATTTTATGTTCACAAAACCATTTTCATCTTTATTTAAGTCTTGTGGGCATTGAAACTCATATTTATGCATTTTAGACCCGTTTGGGTCGTTTTCGGAAGTTTACTCGCTTAACTTTCTTGTTTGAGTTTAGATCTGGAAGTTTTACCTTATTTTTAGTTCAATGGTTTCGGACATGTGGTAACCATCCTCGGGTTCATACCGAGTCAAAGACCGAACCAAACCGAACGCTCGTTTAAGCACTTTAAATAACTTTTAAGTGACCATGTTACATCAAACACTTTAGATCTGAGTTTTTCTTGATATTTTAGTTATTATATGGTTGATATGGAGGTGTAGAACAAATCTTGGCTTGAACCCAAGTTTCGGGTAAAAACCGAGTAAAACCGAACACCTGTTTTAACGAGTTAGTCAATGTTCAAACCACCAAAAGTTCAACCTATCTTTTTAGTTATGTTTTACTTTATATTACTCATATTACTTAAGATTTTGGAAGTGTTAGAACAAATATTAGCTCAAACCAAGTTTCAGGTAAAAATAACCCGAGTAAAAGTCGAACTTATCGTCTTAACGAACTAGTCACCGTTCAAAACGCCAAAAAAATATTTCCTAACTTTTTTTAACTTATGTTTCACTTTATGTTATTTGTATTAATAATATTATGGTATGACGGAACCAAACTTGGTTTTATACTAAGACCGGGTTTAAGCGAATTTCTTTATTAATTAAAGTCTCAAACTCGGGTTTAAGAGAGTGTAAGTCGGACCTTGATGCTTACATTAATAGGATCGTGCATACTTGTACTAAACCAACTCCCATATGTAAAACTTAACAATGGTTGAGTAAAACTAAACATCAAGGACCCGTTTTCTTGTAAAACTCATTTTATACTTACGTTATTTAAACACACTTTGTAAAATATAACTAAAACTCCCGAAAACCCAAGCCTTATTTTTATGAACTTTTATACCATTTATATTTCATCTTCAAGACTCAATACTTACTCAAGATATTTCAATCTAGGACACGCACGTTAAAACCGTCGGACTCGCTTACTTGAGGATTTTATTCAAAATTTATTCATCAACGTCATTTTATTCCAAATGAGTAATTTCATCCCTGTTTTCTCTTCTATACTTTGGGGGTAGCAAGCATACTTACTCAACCAAAAAAATGATTTAACATCTAGATCCTCAACCCACAATCTCTAGGTTATGTGTTGCTTAGAATAATTGCCCAATTGTATGTTATATACCTCATATGATTAATTGCTACATGTTTATTGCTTTTGATCATTTAGCCTCATCCTCATCCTCAATAAGTATGATCATACGCTTCTCCTTATAATATGGTAGTTTTATCAATTAGAAATGAGCCTCATTTATTTATGATTGATATACCTCAATTGACACTTTTATTTACGGCTTCACATATTTGAGTTGTGGATTTTTGCCTTATATTATATTTATAAAGTCATGGAATTGCTCACCAACATACATGTTGACAAAACATATTTTATGCAATGCTACAGGTTTGATTATCGGTTGATTATAGATTTAAAGACGTTACTTTATTTTGGACCGTTAGATTATTAGTTAAGAGCTATTTATTTTCTTGTATTTGTAAGAACATGTTATGAAATAAATGAGTCGATTAAATATTGTCACTTTAATAGTGTCGTGTGCATTTGAACAATCTTAGTTGCGCCCCGGCATGTTCTGCCGCTTTGGTCGGGGTGTGACACTAATGTCCAATCAATCGCAGTTCGTTGATTGGAGCCAACCCGCTACTCTAAGCTCACGCCGTTCGGATCTCAGCGTGCGGGTTGCAACGATAGAAGTATCGATTATAATTAAACACACACGCTGTTCTGTATGCTTAACTAGATTGTGTGATTCTATAACAAGAATGAATTCATAGACAAACTCAAACCGCTAATTGTTCCTATATCAAAAATCAAAACTTGATTAGGGTTTTAAAACTTGAAGAACTTTATTAGAAAAATTAATAAAGTGGCCAATTTTATTAACAAACTAATATATATCGGATTTGATCCGAGTTTAAGATCAAGAATCAAACAAACAAACTATTAAAATAAAAACATCTCATAATCGTTTCATATAAGTTCAAACCAAAATCATAGAAATTAAACCTTAATGTTGAAATCAAAGATTGTTCTAGCCGGACATGACAACTAGATCAATCAAAACTAAAAAAAATAAAACGTACGAATCGAAAACTAATAAAGAAACCTAAATTGCTATTGCTCTTTGTTACTTCTTGAACTTGATTCTTTAAAAAAATGTCTTCAAAATCCTTCCAAGATGTTCCAAGATGCCTCCTTTTCTGCAGTCTCCCCCTTTTTATCTTCTGAGTTATTCTCCTCTTTTAACAAACTCTCCTATTTTCTTGTCTTTTAAGTTTTAATCTTTATCACTTATTTTTCCAGCCATTTAATTATCCTACAAAAATAAAAAATATACAAGAGTAGATTCCATCATACCAAAAACTACTACTTTATAATTAAAATAAAAGATGCACGTAATTAATGCAAAATATATCCAGAAATGCAATCTAATATTACTATAATTTATGTCTAAAAATATAACTAACACTAATTCCATGATAGCGTAAGGAATGTGTTTAGCAAAGTTTTTAGAAAATGTTAAGAATTACCTAATTGTGGTTAACAAGCTATTGGTGTAATAAATTCATGCACACATCGTCATCCCATATTTCCTAACTTGGTGAGATGTTGAAGCCTACTAGATTGTTAGTTCATATAAAAACCTATTTTATTTGTTGAGTGTAGGTCGTATGACTCTTTGTTTTAGAACTTGTGTGATTTGATGCATGCTAAGACGATGGACTTGGATAATTGCACATAGATGATAGAGCCAATCTAGGATTCTTTTTTCCATTCAACCTATTTTCATGTGTTACCAATTGCCTAAAATTTTCCCTAGTATCCCCTTTTGAGTTTTAAACCTTTTCTTTTGTTAATCCCATTTCATTAAAACCCAAATCAACCCATTCACCCTTACAAAATACAATAATAGACAAATTATTATTTTTACTCAATATGACCCATTCACCACTGATGATGACATTCCAAGTGTATCAGTATTTGATTTTTGATAATAGTTAGTGATTGAAAAAAAAAACAAAAAAAAGAAAAACAAAGAAAAATGTAAAAAAAAATAATACTTAGTATGGGATAAATGTGTACCCATGGTTGTTGTTTTATTTTTAGTAGTAGTTATTTTAATAAGAATGTCAACAATGATATTTACCTTGATTATTTTAGCCACTTTCACAGCCAAACATTCCTACCCGAACCTAAGCTTAAAACCGATAAGTCCTTTTGATGTGTGCATTATTAATGTATTACTGTGTAAGTTTGATCATCACTCAAGCATATGATAACAAAGTTGCATACGTGGACCTTTTGAGTGATTTATTGGTGCAATTTTCACCAATCCATAAATAAACCGAGTGGAGTGAAAATAATGAGGGGTGTGTTGCATGAAAATAAAAACCAAAAGCCTGTTAAGTTAATTAGGAGGATTCTATTTTGAAATAAATGTAACATGCTTTACTTGCTAACCAAACACAATTGTTGTAATTCAAGAATGGAGTATGACTTTGGATCATAGCTAAGACATAGTAAGGGACCTTGGTTTATATATTGTTCTTTTGTGTTACAAACGGATTTGCTTGAGGGCAAGCAAAGGTTAAGTGTGGGGATGTGATGTGAGTGTGTTGAAAAGGTATTTTAAGTGCTTAAATGTTAAATATTAAGCTTGATTGCTCGTATTTATGCATTTGATCATGTTGAATAGGTTTAACTAGGAGTTTGAAGTGATTTTATAGGTAAAATAACCAAGTTGGAAGCTTTCATGGTGAAACAAGGCGTTGGAGGGGTCAATAAACAAAGATTGAATATGCAGCAGAAAAGTTTCCACTGTAGCCTACTACAACCACCGTAGGCTACACCAGCATCAGCAAAAAACAGCAGAATACCCCCCAGCATAGGCTACATTGGTTGGCGTAGCCTACGCCAGGGTCTCCGGGAAACACCTATAAAATCGCGTTTTTGTTAGGTTTCACCCACCACTTGCCCCCCCATTCGACCTAGGACGATTTAAGACGAATTTTGGTTGTTTTCAGACCTGTGATTTACCATTCTACATCATTTTAATACAATTCGATCATCCAGGATGCAATTCAACAACGATTTTGAAGATCATTCAAGAACAATGAGCGGCTAAACTTCTTGTGATCTACTTTGGGTAATGGGTTTTGTGTGATTAGATTCTCGTTTTTGTTAGACTTGTGTTGGGATTGAACTTTAGAACCGTTTAAGTTCTTTTATAAGTTTAACTTGTGTTTTGATTATATTTGAATGTCGTATGATATTGCGCGAATTGTATGGTTGTAGAGTTTTGGTTACTAATTGAATTAGTATTGTGCATTAAAACATGTTAAGTCTTGATTATCATTATCACTTAATCATTACACGCATAGAATCCCCGTTAAGGATTTTCCACCAAGTTGAACTAAACGATTAATAAAAACCAAACCTTAACCCTGAAGTGGATTACTCTTTCTTATAATTGTCTTCTTAATCAAGTTTATTCATTTGCAAATTGTTTTCTTAGTTAATTTCTTAATCATTCCAAAAATCCAAATTTTACAGCCAAGAGGCAATAGTTTAAGTAATTTGATAATTTAGTTAATCGTTTCTTATAAATCAAGTTACAATACACCGACCACTAATTCCACGAGGATCGACAACCCTACTTACCCTAACTAGTTTAGGTGAATAGAAACACACTTTTTAACATCTTATTTGATTGGTATTTCGACATCGATCAATATGTTGTTTGTGTTGCTTACTACTTTTGGGCTTGTAGTCGCTTGCTTACGCAACTCTTTCATTGTTACTCATTTTACATGGTAGTAGGTTTATGAACTATTTTTAATTTGTGTTCACCTCTAACTGTATGTAAATAGATGTATATATAGTTGAAAAAAATTAAAAATATGCCTAAACAAGTTAATAGCACAATAAAGAGAGAAAGAAACATCATTAGAAAAAGTCTTAAAAAAATAAATAGACACTATGAAACTTAAGGTAGGATCTAGAATCTTAACTGAATAAGAGTATACATATCGTATAAACTAGAAGAAGTATCTCATGAAGCCGGAAGCAACAAGAGTGATGGGTCCGAAACAAAAGACGAGTGAAATGGGAAGTTGGAGGAGAGTAGAACGTGTCGTTTTTCATGGAATTGTAAAAATAACAAGAATAAGAGGATTATAAGTGGTCTACGGTGAATGACATATGGCAAAGGGGACCAAAGAGGCAAATGAAGCATTTAACTATTTCGAACAAAAAATTTGGGAACCTAAAAAGCAATGGACGATACTAAGCAATATCATGTTTAAGAATCTAATGGACTTGGAGGCAACCTGATTATGCTACATCTTTTGTCTTGGTAGAAATGAACATGTGGGAGTGACAAAACTCTCAATTCAGATAAATTTAATTTCAACTTTTTAAAACCTTTTGGGAATTGTTTTAACTGGGCTTCAGACGTACCGTGGAGGAGTTCATTTTGTACCAAAGGACGTAACTCATCATTTATTACGTTAATACCAAAGGTGACAAACTTAATCAATAATTATGTAAATTATAGGCTAATAAACTTGATCGGATGCATCTACTAGGTGATAGATAAAGTATTAGCAAACCGAATTAGAAAAGTAATTGGTTAGGTCGTAAGTGATATCCAATATGCATTTACTACACATAGGCACATACTTGATGGACCACTCATTTACATTTTCTTAGATTGTTCCCAACACTACAACCTATCCTTCCATAAACAGTCATAATCAGCATGCCACATCAGTTTTCCAGTCACTTTCATTCATCCTTCCCACAAACACTTTTTACCCCAACACTATCCTTCTCACAAACACCTTTATTTTTCCACCTCATATTTTCTTTATTAATTTACTTTAAATAAAGATATTTAAATTATTGTAAATATATTTAATTAGAATAAAATAAAAACAACAACATAAACAATGTAAACAACGGATTAAAATATATTTAATTTACTTTAATTACTTTAATACTAGAAATGTAAAAAAAGTTAAAATATATTTTTATTTAATTAACTCATTTTAATTAAAACTTTATATTTAATTATTATATTAATTAAAAGATTTTTAAATATTTTAATTAAAAACATTTAATTAAAAAGTTTTTAAATTAATTATATATGGTGGTTGGGCCCATCACCCCCACCTCTCTCCCGCCCTTCCGGACGGACACCCCACCCACAGGCGGGACTCCCCATCGCCGCCCTTCCGGCGGGCGCGGTCCACGTCGGCGACATGTGCGGCCGCGGGCACGCTATGAGGACAGTCTTAAACTGAAATACAAAAATGTTATATCCAAAAATTAGCTAAAAGAACTAAATTAATCTATTGTATAATTTTAATGTACTTAAACTGGCGTGCAACAAAACATTTTTATCAAGTTAACTTATTTCTTGATGAACGGGTCATGATAGCATGATAATTCCCAAAGATAAATAATGTCAACAATTTAGCTTTAATATTTTATATCCACAATTTTTAGCTAAAACGGAGAAGTTAAAGTAGATTACATAATTCTTTAAACTAAAATTTAAAAAAATGTTATAATATTCATAAATTCTATAGTATAATACCATAGTCAAAAACTCTGTTTATACCTCATCTCACAACTCACATCCCCAAAAAAGAAATATAAAAAACACAAGATTGAACAACAAAACTTGTGTCCTCCTTAGGAATCTAGGAATCAAACATGTCCCCAGCAACAAAATTCCTTTGGCCCTCACCCTGCATTTTCACAAAACAATCCCTACCTTCTTAACATTCCAAATGCTTGACAAAACCATAAGCAAAGCAATCTCTCAACATCAACTAACACATTTGCCTATAAATCCCACAAAAATCCTCTATCATAACCAAAACAAATCAAACGCTTGATTGTCTAAAGTCTTTGCCGATATTTATCGTATCATGGCAGATGCTTCAAGTTCAATCATGAAACGATCAGAATCAATAGTCGACACCATGCCAGAAGCCTTGAGACAGAGCCGCTATCATATGAAAAAATGTTTTCAAAAATACGTTGAAAAAGGGAATCGGATGATGAAACTCCACCATTTGATGCAAGAAATGGAGATTGTTGTTGAGGACAAGGAGGAAAAGGCTCAACTCTTGGACGGCTTACTCGGCTACATCTTGTGCACAACTCAGGTCCATACACATATACACACACACATATATATATATAATATATATATATTATATATATATATATATATATATATATATATATAACAAATAATATTTTGAGAACCACGAAAACCATATTAACTCCTTATATTATATAAACTAACTAAAATGCATGTGAATTTTGGATATGTTTGAGATTTGTTTTTTAAAACTACAGTATTGATAACATTTTATGTAAGTGCACATGTGCATACTATTCATATATATATATATATATTTAAATTATAAGATAAAAGAGAAAATCAAACAAAAAGTATAGAAAGAGAAATAAAATATTTTTTTTTCAAGTTTATCATTTACATGAAAGCTTATGTTGTGCTCAATACAAAGTTGGTTCTTAAATGTATTCATATACGCACAAATATATGTCTAGGCTTTCTAAATACTAAATACTTGACTTCAATTTGATTTCACAGGAAGCAGCTGTTGTTCCTCCTTATGTTGCATTTGCCATAAGACCAAATCCTGGATTTTGGGAGTTTGTTAAAGTAAACTCTAACGATCTATCCGTTGATGGGATCACTGCAACAGATTACTTGAAGTTCAAGGAAATGATCGTCGATGAAACATGGTATATATGCAAGATGATGCACTTACGGTTTCTCAAACATTTTTTGACAACTTATATGACTACTAACAATGATAAAATCTTTTAGGGCTAAGGATGAAAATGCATTGGAGATTGACTTTGGATCGATGGACTTTAAACTGCCTAACATGAGTTTATCCTCTTCGATTGGCAATGGTGTTAGCTTCACATCAAAGTTCATTACTTCTAAGCTTCATGCACAATCTAACAGTCAACAACTACTTGTTGATTACTTACTCTCGTTAAATCATCAAGGAGAAGTATGAAGTCATTCAAAACTGATATCAACTTTGCATAAAAATGAACATTTTATCGTATTTGTAACATTTTCAAAAAAATCAAATGTGCAGAATCTTATGATAAATGATACTTTGAACACAGTTTCAAAACTTCGAGCGGCTTTGATAGTAGCTCATGCCTCTCTTTCTTCATTGCCTAATGATACGCCATATCAAATCTTCGAGCTTAGGTAAAGTTTAAATCTTTAATCCTCATTTATACCATTTTATTGAAACTTAACTAACTAAAAATGTAACACAATGATGAACATATACAGATTCAAAGAATGGGGATTTGAGAAGGGATGGGGAGATAATGCAGAACGAGCGAGGGAAACAATTCGGTTTCTTTTAGAGGTTCTTCAAGCACCCGACTCTGTAAACTTGGAGGCTTTATTCAGCAGGATTCCAAACATATTTAACGTCGTTTTATTCTCGATTCATGGGTATTTCGGCCAGTCCAATGTTCTTGGCTTGCCTGATACCGGTGGCCAAGTAGTTTATGTTTTGGATCAAGTAGTGGCTATGGAAGAGGAATTGCTTATGAGGATTAAGCGGCAAGGACTTAACTTTAAACCTCAAATACTTGTGGTGAGATAAACATGATTACAATATTGATTGCACGTGTTTATAAACCGATAAGAAATCATCATCTAAACCGTAACAAGTCCACCAGTTTAAGATTTAAACAGTTTGATTCGACGGTTTAACGGTTGGGGATTTTTGATCAGGTGACTCGACTTCTTCCTGATGCAAAAGGGACCAAGTGTAACCAGGTGTTGGAACCAATTATCAACACAAAACATTCACACATTCTTAGGGTTCCATTCAGGACGAAGAAGGGTGTTCTACGAAAATGGGTATCTCGATTCGATATTTATCCATACCTCGAAAACTTCACTCAGGCATGCTCAATTCCTTAATTCTGCTTCGTGTTCTTGTTCAATTTTGTGTCTTTATGAATGTCAAATTGTTAATTACTCGAACTGAAATCATCAGGATGCAAGTGCGAAAATCATCGAAATGATGGAAGGAAAACCCGATCTCATCATCGGAAACTATACAGATGGAAACCTTGTGGCATCTCTCATGGCTAACAAACTTGGAACTACATTGGTACCTAATGTTTAAGCAAACCCTAGAAATTTTTTGTGTGTAAATAATCTAATTGATGATGAATCTTCGTAAATTTACAGGGGACGATTGCACATGCTTTGGAGAAAACCAAATACGAAGATTCTGACATGAAATGGAAGCAATTGGACCCAAAATATCACTTTTCATGTCAGTTCACAGCAGATATGATTGCAATGAATTCAGCTGATTTCATCATTACCAGTACTTTTCAAGAAATTGCTGGAAGGTTTGATGTCAACACATCATCAAATTGCTATTTTGTTGCCAATTTTGACCTTTAAACAATTTTGTTGTTGTTGTTGTTGTTGTTTATTAGTAAGGATAGACCTGGGCAATACGAAAGCCATGGATCATTTACACTTCCAGGCTTATACAGAGTTGTTTCGGGCATCAACGTGTTCGATCCCAAGTTCAATATTGCTTCTCCTGGAGCTGATCAAACCGTTTATTTCCCGTGCACTGAAACAGAGAAACGATTCACCATATTTCGGTCCGCCATAGAGGAATTACTCTTTAGTAAAGTTGAAAATGAAGAACATATGTAAGATCGTTTGTTACTTTGATCATATATGATGTTATGTCATTTACTTGTTAACAACAATGTTAATTCAACAGTGGATACTTAGAAGACAAAAGTAAACCAATCATATTCTCAATGGCTCGGCTTGACACTGTGAAGAACATAACAGGACTAACTGAATGGTTTGGAGAGAATAAGAGGCTTAGGAGCTTGGTTAATCTTGTTGTTGTGGCTGGTTTTTTTGATCCTTCAAAATCTAAAGATCGAGAAGAAATGGCAGAAATAAAGAAAATGCATTTGTTGATAGAGAAATACCAACTTAAAGGACAGATAAGATGGATAGCTGCACAAACAGATAAGAAGAGGAACAGTGAGCTTTACCGTTTTATTGCTGACTCAAAGGGTGCATTTGTGCAGCCGGCTTTATACGAAGCGTTTGGGCTCACAGTTATTGAGGCTATGAACTGTGGTTTACCAACTTTTGCAACCAATCAAGGTGGTCCAGCTGAGATTATTGTTGATGGTGTTTCTGGGTTCCAGATTGATCCTAATTATGGTGATCAGGCTAGCAACAAGATTGCTGATTTTTTCCAGAAATGTAAAGAAGATCCCGGGTACTGGAACATGATTTCAGAAGGTGGTTTGAAGCGTATATACGAATGGTAATTAACTACCTGTATTTTGATACATATTTGCTTGAAATTGATGAAATCATCATTAGTTACGAGTTGCTTCTGATTTTTCAGCTACACTTGGAAGATTTATGCAAATAAAGTGTTGAATATGGGGAACATTTACACGTTTTGGAAGCGGTTAAACAAGGAACAAAAAGAAGCGAAACAAAGATACATTGAACTATTCTACAATCTGCACTACAAGAACTTGGTATTTATCATTGAATTTATTTTTACTGAAACAGTCTTAACTCTTAATTATCAAAAGAAACCAGCTTCTCTTTTTTAAATATTGTCTTTGGATATGAATGTCACAGGTTAAGAATGTGCCCATTGCTAGTGATGAAGCTCAACCTGAACCAGTGCCAAAGGCGAAACTTGCAACACAGCCTACAACAAGGCAAGTCATCTATAGATCTCTTCATTTATACCATAAAAATAATATCTTTGTTGAATTTTTTATACACGAAAAGCCGACTGATGAACCCTTCTTTCCTTATTTTTGTAACAGGCGTACACAATCTAGGTTACAAAGGTAAATTATTAACCCATTTTTGACAAAAAAAAAGAAACACAAGTTTTGGATGGCACGTTAAAGCTTTATAAGTGTTCTTTTTTGCTTTATTTCAGGCTGTTTGGAGCTTAAAGGATTGATGGCAACGCACCCCAGTTAAATTCATGCAACTTCATAACAAAAAGATTTGTGTACATAGGAAATACATGATCAAAGATACAAAATAACATGCTGATGAACTGTCTTTGAGCGAGAGCTAACATTTGTACGATGAAACAAAAAATGAAATTCACATTCTTTGTCTATGTTGTGTTTTCTCAAGAAATTGAATTAAACCAAGTTTACACATTTTTAATTTGAAAATCAACTCAAAAATCTAAATCATGGTAAAGCTTTGATGACTGAAGTTCTTTAGTCACATTAAAATACCGAATCACCGCAAGCCACTGATCCATCTTTTGAGTCTGTGAACGGCTACCGTGTCTGGAATAAGCTCATGTGAGCATCTCCCATTTGTACCTGGATAATCATACATAGCAGGCTTATTAGAAAACCTGTTTCTTGCTTTCTGTCCAGCATTAAACCATCTTCCAACCAGTTTATCCTCAGGTCCAAAAGTATCATTTCTAGGAATATCAGAAGTTGCAATCCATTCTACCAAGTCCCATGACAAAATAAATCCCATTCCTGACATATACGACACAAATGGATCCATACTTTGACAAGGGATCACAAACCCATAGTACATATCCACCCTCGGTAGTGGCTGCAGTGATAACGCCAGTGGCAAAAGGCGTAAAAAAAACATCATCATCCGCCTTCATGACATAATCATAAGGTTGGGGTAGAATATGAGGTAGTGATGAGAAGTATGTATATGTTTTCCCATTGTTCATGTTTTCAATACAGTTGAGAATGATAATGTCGTTGAATCTGAGAATCTCTAGGGATATAAGAACTCTTTGTTCTTGTTTTGTGAGGTTGCAGAATACAAACTTGATGTCTATTTGGGCAAAGGGAGGGGACTGGATGCCATAAATGAGGCGGAGGAAATGGCGGCGATCATAATTATCTGCTCGAGTTAGTATCCCTATTAGTAGGCTGAATTGCTTTGGTGATGGATGTGTTTGGACATCTGACGAATAAAACACTTGGGTTTTTACGCATAGGTTGAAGATGATGAAGACGATGATGAGGAGAGCAGAAGCCATTAAAGGTAACATATAGTAAACAGATCGTTTTGGGGTCATTTTCGACATGGGTTTGTCTGGAGTCATGATGTATGTCATGGATGCAATAAGGTTCATGTAAGAAATTAATTAAGTAAATAATGTTGTGTGTGTTTTTGTTTTAGTTTTTTGGGTGAAATTCATGTTGTTTATGCATGTCTAGTGCTTGCAGAAAGTTTGCTTTTCATTATTTTCATGCTTTCTGCATATAGGAAATGTTTTAAAAGAGGGTTTATGGTGAAAAAGTGACTTGAAGTGTGTTTCTCATGTTCCCACATTGTTCATGTGAAGGTTGCAGTATTTGGCAGTTGGCACCCCTTTGTGTTTAGTGATGCTAATTTCTCAATCATCAAGTTTAACTATACACTATCATGTTTATTATAATACTTGCGATTTCCATTAAACAATCTTCAATTCATCATTAAAACCGACTTAGAATATAAATAATCAAATACACTCATAATAATTCTATATGGTTTCTAACAAATTTAAAATACTATATTTATTATATTTTTTAAGATTATGTAATTTCATACCTGGACCCATACCCGACACACTTCTCATTATCTTTCATATGATGCAGTTTTTGTCTCATCCCCACTTTGTTTTGTATATATATATGAACATAAGTTATAATTATAGATTGGCTCAAATCAATACTAACTGAAAATCGTCCATACCTAGTCACTACATGAATATATATAAGAACAGACATTACATCAGAAAATGCTTGAATCAAAAACTATATTCTATGTGCATGTTACTATAGTTGGGTCCATGGCAGTAAACGTATCGCGATTGCAGCTTTCAAGACCAAGGCTTGTAGCCTGTTCTCCCTGCATTTTGAATGCACAAAAAACAACTGTAAGTTCATATACAAGCGCAATATTCAGTCTGTAGGAAAGAGTTCCAAGTACCTTTAGGAGGTTTCTAAAGTAAGTAGTTGTATAACTCCCCGTTGGAAAGAGGATTTCAATTAGGTCCGCGAGGACTAGTTGTGGTTGGGACACTGCTCCATCGAACCAATCTTGAAAATAAAATGAAGATAATATCAAGTCAAGTTAGAGGTCAGAATGTGAATGTCCTCTAACTAGTATGAAACTGCTTATTAAACAACTTATGGGCTTATAAGCACTTCTTAAGAGACACTCAAAAAGCTGTAAAACATACCAAGAGCCAGGTCAGTTGAAAGGCGTTTATCGTGTCTCCAGATGCTTTCATGTGAAAGAAAAGCAAAACAAGCTTGATCCTCTATATTGAGGTTTTGAAGAAACAAGGTTGCGTTGTAGCCAAACGGGTCAGAAGTTAATGTCCCATCAATCAATACATCTACGGTCTAAATTACAGACAGTAAGAATCTAAGTATAAGTTTAAGGATGAATTTGAACAAAATCACGTGAAACTTACACATAGGATAGCATGAAGTTGCTCCAAATCTTCAATAGATGATGTGTTGTATGTTATCCTGTTTATGGACTCATCCAAGTTCTCTCCCCCTGCATCTTCTATATACTGTGTACGGCACGCACCCAAATGTTAGGTTTTGTTAGTTGAATGACAGTTATGTGAATAGCATATACCTTTAACTTGTATGCATCTTTTGTGAAAGTCCAAACACCCTGCACCAAAAGAAAGCTGACAATAATTTCTAACATTATCATTTATCAATGTAACAACACAAGCGATCCACATGTGGCAAGATGCATATGTGGATCGCGTGTTGTGAGTCTGATACGACTCGGATTATATAGGCATACATACATCAGTAAACTCCATCCAAGCCACTATTGGTTTGAGCTTTTTGTTTGCAGCAGAATTAACCAAGCACATGTAATTGCTTTTTACCTGCATAATTACAAGGATCAACAATCATCAAATGTAACAAGATCAATGGCGTTCGCTCCACTGTGACTTTTGAATCAATGGTTACAGTTAACAGATATCTAAGAAATCAAACAATGCTGCACTTACAGCATCATATATCTCATTTGCTCTCGTTTCAACGTTTGCAAAAACTCCCAAGTACTTGATCCACTCTGCCCTCTAACAAAACAACGACCCGTAGTCATGAGAGATCTAGAGAGAGGAAAATATTTTTAGGGTGTATGGGGTTGCGTTTTGAAGTGAACCAAATTAACAGTTTTAATAAACGCAATGCCAAACGCCCCTTAAAGATGTAGAGAAAAGGAGGTACTTGGAGGGGAGTTTGCTCGCCAATGGGGACAAAAGTAACATAATTGCATGACTGAGTTTGTTGATTGCTGTTATAGCTGACAAAATGCGCGGTATATTGAGAAAATTGTTGCGGCTCACTCTTGTTGAGCATTTGAAGTTGTCCCTCATTGTAGAGTTTAAGGAGACATGGAGAAGCTATCCTTTCTGACGTTATGCCTTTCAATGTTGGCATGAGTCCTAATAGCTGTTCATCATGTTTATTTTTTTGCAAAATTCTCATATACATCAAATCAATAATATAGTTTGTATATACACGAGAAGACTTACAAACAAACACATAATCTCACCTCGAAGAATGAAACTGCATAACATCAACATGAAACCACAAATATATCATACATTACAAGTATCATTTGGTTTTAATTTATGGTAAATAAAAAACTACATTTAATTTGAAATAAACCTGGAAAATAACTGACATCCAACGAGAAGTTTGCTAATGGGATGACAAAAGATTTGATCCTTGGTGTGCAATATTTGGTCTTTGCTGCCATCTTTGAGTTACTCTGCGCCATTGTTTCAAATGCAATGTTTTATAAACGATCAAATGCTCTTTTTGTAATCAATTATTAAGATTATCGTTTACTACAAAACTAATATTAAGCAGGGTATTACAAAAGAAACTTTATATTCATCTAAACAAATAGTTTTAAGTGTGATACATAAAAAATAATATTACCACTGATCGCATAATCCACTTTCTTTCCCTCTATGTTACATATGATCTCGCCAGCACTATGTACAAATGCTTATACTTCTATTTTATTATAAATAAGTATCGCTAGTACTAAATCGTCTGTGGAAGTTATCTAAGTACCAAGTCTTAGCCGATAATTATGCACAATAATTAGGAGTTTATATTTATCATTTATTATTGGTTGGTATTGTAATTATAGTATGATTGTGATTCCTTATTTAGATAGGGTTTCTATTCGGTTTCTATTCCCTATATAAAGGGACATAAGTCTTTGTATTAGGCCATTCAAAAATTATCAATACCATGATTACTTTCATGGTATCAGAGCCTCGGTTCTGAGAAATCCATTTCTGTCCCGATCCCTTTTCTTTTTTTTCTTCTGTTCTTCTGGCTGCAGCCCATACAAATCCTACGACCGCCGCCATGACTAAACCCGATGATGGTGCCAGCAACGCTGACAAACCAGCCCCGACCTCCCTGCACCCGGCGTATTCTGTCAGCAATATTCAGTCCAAGATAAGAACCCTTGATGGTACCAAAGTCACGTACTCTTCTTGGGTTAAACTTTTCAGATTTCATGCCATTGCATACAAAGTTCTTGATCATCTCGATGACACCCCACCACCGGATCCTGCTGCCCCCTCCTACGGGACTTGGAAAGAGATTGACGCGTTGGTATCGCAATGGATTTACAGCACTTTATTGGACGAGGCTCTGATACCTCACCTTTCCCCTCTACTACACTTGCCGCTCTAGAACAAACCCACCACAGCCCGCTACTAACCCACCCAGCCCTCCAACCCACTCTGCAGCCCCGTCTCCAGCTGCTGCCACCCAGCCGAACTCCACTGCTGTCTCGTCAGCAGTCCCTCAGCAGCCTCCCATTCCATCCAACACCCACCCCATGACCACCCGATCCAAAGCTCGTCATGCTCTCCACACTACCACTATCTCCCCGGTCCCCACATCCTACACTAAAGCCTTTGCCGACCCCAATTGGTTAACCGCCATGCACACCGAATTTAGTGCTTTGCAGGATAATGAGACTTGGGAACTTGTACCTCGACCGGTTGACAACCTGTCATACGCTGCATGTGGCTTTTTCGCCATAATTCAAATCAGATGGTACATTAGAGAGATACAAGGCTCGACTTGTCGTAAATGGCAAATCACAGACCGTGGGCATTGATTGCGATGATACTTTTAGCCCGGTGGTTAAACCAACTACCATTCGCACGGTTTTATCTATTGCGGTCTCACGCTCTTGGCCTATCCATCAATTGGATGTCAAGAATGCCTTCTTGCATGGGCATTTAAATGAAACTGTTTTTATGCATCAACCAACAGGTTTTGTCGACAGGCGCTTTCCTAATCATGTTTGCAGGTTGAAGAAGTCTCTGTACGGCTTGAAACAAGCCCCTCGGGCGTGGTATACTCGGTTTGCCATATTTATTCTCTCTCAGGGTTTTCGTGGAAGTGTGTGTGATAATTCTTTGTTTATATACAAGCATGGCGAGCATACGGCTTATTTACTACTTTATGTGGACGATATCGTGCTAACTGCCTCCTCAGTCACTCTGTTGAACAACATTATCACTACTTTATCCAGAGAATTTGCGATGACAGATTTGGGCTCCCTACATCATTTTCTAGGTATCCGCGTGACTAGACAGGCGAATGGTTTATTCCTAAATCAGAGTCAATATGCAAAGGACATCATCCAGCGTGCGTCTATGACCACCTGCAAACCATGCACAACTCCAGTTGATTTATCGTCTAAGTTAAGTGCTACTGATGGTCCTTTATTTCATGACCCAACTTTATATCGCAGTCTGGCAGGAGCATTGCAATATCTCACTTTCACTCGTCCTGACATCTCTTATGCCGTTCAACAAGTGTGTTTATTTATGCACGAACCACATGAGCCACACTTTGCTTTTTTAAAGCGCATCATTCGATATCTGCAGGGTACTCTTGATTATGGTATTCGTATCATCAAATCCAACTCGCATTCTCTAGTAGCCTATTCGGATGCTGATTGGGGTGGTTGTCCGACACTCGTAGATCTACGAGTGGCTATTGTGTTTTCCTAGGGGACAATTTGATTTCATGGTCATCGAAGCGTCAGCCTACTATTTCCCGCTCCAGTGCTGAAGCGGAATATCGCGGGGTTGCAAACGCAGTAGCTGAAGCTACATGGATTCGGAATTTGCTTTTGGAGCTACATCTTCCTCTTCGTCAGGCCTCGGTCGTATATTGTGATAATGTTTCGGCGGTTTATTTATCTGATAATCCTGTTCAACATCAGCGAACGAAGCACATTGAGATCGATATTCACTTTGTTAGAGAAAAGGTTCGCGTGGGTGATATTCGCGTGCTTCATGTCCCTACTTCACTGCAGTATGCTGATATTTTCACAAAAGGTCTCCCGCGGCAGTTGTTTCAGTCTTTTCGTTCCAGCTTGAGCGTTTGTCCTACGCCCGCTCAAACTGCGGGGGAGTCTTAGCCGATAATTATGCACAATAATTAGGAGTTTATATTTATCATTTATTATTGGTTGGTATTGTAATTATAGTATGATTGTAATTCCTTATTTAGATAGGGTTTCTATTCCCTATATAAAGGTACATAAGTCTTTGTATTAGGCCATTCAGAAATTATCAATACCATGATTACTTTCACCAAGATCGATGGCCGTATGGGTCGCCGAATAAAGTAACAAAAACAAACCACTAGACTTTTAATTCTAAAATTTGGAACAAAATCTCTTGAATGTGTGAGTGGTGAGCCCGTGACTTGATATGATAGATTATTTAGAGATGATGTGAAGTTTTGTTACCCGTGATGCGTACCCCACAAAGTGGGCCGAACTTCTCATGTGTCAAAAAATAACATTGTAAAACATTGTTTTTTGGATGATCATACAAATACATGTGTAAACACAATTTTTTTATGAACAGCTGGCCCATACACAATATTTAGACGTGTCTGGTTGAGTGGCACTTAGTGGAATTAAAATCCAAAGTTTTGTTCTTTATACGTATGATTCTTTGAAAATTGAAACAAACACAAAAAAATTAGCGTGTAGTTGAAAGAATTAGAATTCGCCACGACTACTGGTCCACCATTATTGCTGCCACCACCACAACTGTCACATCCATGACCGCCACATTCAACGTCTTTTATCATACTTATAAATTACACATAATCCATTTACAGATTCCAATTCTTTTAATTTCCAAAACCGTTATAAATCAAAGTTTGAATCCAATTCTTTCGAATACCAATTAATTTGACAAATTTTATTGTCTTAAAAGAAATAATAACCAAATGACACATGCTCGAGTTATTGCAATTGAGGCAGTGAGTACTCATGGTATCCAACCTTTTTCTGCCGTTTATAACAAGGCCAAAATATTTTGGGCTTTATACGAAATGTGTAGGGTATCCACCAATACAATTAGTAATGATTTCTGACTATTTTCCTATGTGGAATGATGTTGAATCTCATGAGGTCTCACAATCTCTTCTTACTTTTTTCCAAAATCTGTCTAAATGCTACAAAATGTCCAAATGTTTTACAAGGTGTAGTTTATGAGCATGCGAAGTTACAACTTACAAGTGCCAAGAGATTTTTTTTAAAAACCGACAAAAATCTAAAGTTCACACCAGGAAAGATCTCACATGCAAAAAGAACATACCCGCAAAGCTTAGATGTGTCGTGTTTAGACTGATTTAGGCAATTTAATCTTGATTCCAAGTCATTTAGTAATGGCAGGAAAGATTTGATTAAACACGTATTTCTAACACCTACTGTTTACCGTTACACTTGAACCTTTAACCATATTGAAAGAGATAGATTTGCTACACATCTTACTATCGTTAGACCAAATACCCTTTTGGTAATTTAAACCAGGTATCATTTGTTATAGTTAATTACACAAATAGTTCATATGGTTAACGGAAATCACAAGTTTAGATATTAACTTTTATTTACTTATTTATTTAAACTTAGGGTATTTACCGCAAATGTTATTTAGAAATTGACAATAATACCCTAACATGTTTGGCATGTAGGGTAGTATTTTATTAAAATTTGACAGATGTTCTCCTTAATCCCCCATTGTGTTAAAAAAAAATTAAAACTCAAGTCTCGTAGTTGTCACTAAAATTAAAATTGTTTACACTCAAACATGTGTTTCCGTTAAATTACCCACACTAAATGTGTAATTAACTACATTGGTTATTATATATAAATAATAATAATAATAATGTAGCAAACCAATGAGCATGATTAACAAGATACCTGGATAAGAAGGTAGCTTTTTCCATCAAGGTCATTTTTGATGACTTTGAAGGTATTCCCATAATATATACGAAAATAAGTAGCATCTTCAATCTTCGAAATGTTACCATCCACTTTAACAGCAGCGCCCTCCACCATTACTCCACCGTCGAGAAGCAAAAGCCCGCCCAATGCCGACGCCAAAACCGCCACATACGGTAGCAACATTGTGTATATAACTATGTGATATGAAGTTGGAGTCTATGGATATATAGAGTTTTGATGTTAGTTAAGATGGAATGAAAGTAACAAGTGTTATTGAGTTTGATGTTGGTGTTGTGAACTTGTGAATGTGTGTGTATATATAATAATATGTAGTTTATGAGTCAGGTAAAGGCGAAGGCAAAGGGGAGTGGGTGAGTTGGTGTAGATCTTACCCGTGATCTGCCAAATATATATTTTTTCATTTGTTTGGAAGTTATGGGTTTGTTTGTCTTTATGTTTTTGTTGTTTGTTTTTTACCTTTTTTACTTTTCATATTCTCTTTCACGTTCTCTAAAAACAAATATAAATGTACCTCGACCTTGTGAACAGATAATTGTAAATTCTAATGATTAGTGATGTATCTTATAATAAAATAAATTAAGGGTTTAAGCTTTGGTACATATTAATTATTAAATAGGGGAATCGGAGAGAAAGTAAGGTAAAACCAAGTAAAAAAGGGGAATTACTAGGAAAAATATTAAAAAATGACATGGAAGCCTGGTGAACAGAGGAAATTCGAGATTACTCTCACCCCTCTAATAAATAAAAATATTGTAGGATGCGTGTAATTCTCATACGCCTATTCAATCTTTTTTCTCTACGTCTTTCTACTATTAATCATATAATTTTCTAAAAATTGTTTCATAACCTTTTTTGTTTCCTGCCATTAGATCTCCCCTATTAAATAAAATTCATTCTGTCATTTTTCTTCTAAACGTCTTTTATTTGAAGAAATTTTTATAAATTGAACATTTCTTTTATTATTTTTTACTAAATATTTTTAAAATATAACTATATTATGTTTGTATAATTTGTATTAAGAATTATGTAATATGTTAACTTCCATTTTATACAACACATTTAAATATACGGGACATCTAATCTAGTTTAAAGTATCGTAACTCTAGATACATCACTTATGTTACCTCCATAAATCTTACCTCCATTTGAACATGGTTTGCTTCTTTGCGAAGACCTCACATAATCGAACACAAGTCCACTAAATAATAACTACATTAATGATAATTAAATACATTTTTTAATGTCTGAAGTTACTAAAAACTCATATTTTTCACTTGGTAGATGCCACTGCTCTAGCTATTACATAAACAAAATACCAAATACGAATTCAAGCATAGAAAGAAATGGGCACGAAATTTTGGAACCTAAAGCAATAATAATTTTCCTAAAGCAAATGAGACACAATTACACATCTATCGATCTATATCTATACTTATTAATAAAATAATAATTTTAGTGTCACGTGTTATTTTTTTAAGTCTATTTTTTCAATTTCCGCCTAAATATGTATTTGTTCTTAGTGTTAGTCTAGATTCATTTGACTAAAAGTCAACTTCTATACAAGAGATATTTAAAGAAAATTTAGAAATTTAACCCTAAATAGAGCACATGTATTTTGAAAATTATCATGTCTGATATTTCTTTTTTTTTTTCAAATAATTCATCAATAAAAACTGTACAAATCATTTATGGTTTTTTTTATCTATGAAATCAGTTCCTTGATTGTGTTTTCCATCATATACTCGGTTTATATTCAAATTTTTGACGAAAGTTATAGAATATTTTAATCGACTCCTCTTCGGTTTGAATGAATTCATGGGTATCTTTTTTTGGAAATGAAATCATATCCGATTTTAAAATATTTTACAACCATCCCAGGTTTACGATACTCGCAATTTGTCTTTATAAAGTCTGATGATATCGCATTCGACAGACTTCATTTACGTTCTCATTTTGGCTTCGGTTTTATCAAGTTTTCTTCAACAATATGTATTTAATTTTTTTGTTATATTTGAGCTTTCATCATCAGCGATTATGATTGAACCATATCATTGTCTACAATTGTGTTTTTGGATTAATATTATTTTATTTTAATTTTTTTGAAGGTGATCTACTTTAACAGTCCATCTGTAAAGAGGTATTACATGCTTTTACTTTTTAAACTTCTTTATTTATTTTTATGTGTACCACTATATAATAATAATAATAATAATAATAATAATAATAATTATTATTATTATTATTATTATTGTTATTATTGTTATTATTATTATTATTATTATGTTTGATTGAATTTGTTTGATATGTACAAATTGTTTTGATGTATCTCTAGGTAATATTGAAAATCACACTTTTATTTCACGATTGACTTTGACGCCTTCAAACAAAATGATTTATTTTAAATTTCAAAGAAGACAACACATGTTATCAGTGTATTTTGAAATGACAATAAATAAAAGCCAATGACAATCGCTATCCAAAGTTTGTTTGTTTTCTAATAATGATCATGATCAGCTCTATGTTATACTATCTTAAGTTAAAAGTAGATAGATGTTAAAACTATTAATATTAGATAATAATAAAAAATAACCAACAAAAATATCAAATGTTTTATACAAATAAATTTTTGAATGTTTAAGAATTTGAAATATTGTTTTTCATGTTTAATTTAATTTGTTTATTACTTAAAGTTCTTATTCATAAAGTTATTTCATTTCATATTATACACTATTTAAACGTATAAATAGTAACAGAGAAAACATACTAATGTTTGAAATTATACATAAAAGTCGATATACTAAATATTATCAACAACATTATAACTTACACACTTTTTATTAAGCAACAATAATATTTTTTGATTGAATCCGTATGTTACACGAGACTTTAGCCTAGTATATATAAAAAAAGTTTTAAAGTGCCACTTGTCAACATATTAGGCTTTCTCATTTTTGTTTTCCCGCCTCTCTCTCCTAATAAATGATAATAGTACATACTAATTATATTTTTTAAAACATTTACATGATAAAAAAATATATATTGTAATATTTATCAATATATATAAAAGAAAGTTTTAAAGTGTCACTTGTCAAAAAATTAGGCTTCTTTATTTTTGTTTTTCCGTATTTCTCTTCTAATAAATGATAATAGTACATACTAATTATATTTTTTAAAACATTTACATAATAAAAATATATATCGTAAAAATTAAAAGCTATAGGTTTTTATATAAAGCAAACATCAAAAACGAATATAAAATATAAATTTTTCCTAAACACTTTTTAAACACAAACTTTTTAAAAGAGTTTTTAAATATTATAAGGATGGTTTAAAAAATAAAAATTTTTAAAAAAGCAAAATAAAAAATAATTTCATAAAAGAAGTCTAAAACTATAGTATTGTTGCCTTACTTGAAGTACTTATTTTTACGTAAATCAATCATATTTTATCTGAAAATATTTTTTATAATTTATTTAATTTTTATTACAAAATATTTGATATTTTTATCTATTTAATCCGTGTATCACACGGGATTCTAAACTAGTATATATATATATATATATATATAAATATATAAATATATATATATATATATATATATATATATATATATATTATATATATATATATATATATATATATATATTATATATATATATTATATAGGGGATGGATCCTAAGAAAACCATTTATTTTTAAGAAAACCAGAAAACTAATTTTAGCCAATCAAATTTTTTCATGATTTGTTTTTATTTATTAGTTCTAAAAGGTGTTTTAGTAATTTTTATATTATCTTATTTTTAGTAAATTAACATTGTTGACTTAAATCTTTTATTTTTCTCCATAATTAAACAAGTTAGTATAAAGACCACTTCATGCAACCCAATTCATCGATCCTTTTGTTCTTCACCAGTTCAATTTTTTTCCATAATTTTTTCTTCTTAATTAGTGCTTCAATCGTTTCTATACAACAAATTCAAGAAAAATCTAATCTAT
>CM046450.1:14007101-14157101 GCA_025506515.1 Flaveria trinervia | reverse complement strand
CTTTATTGACTACTTTACTGCAGACTTGACATTTATAGCAACAAATGAAAACCAATATTTGATACATATGTTGCAAGAGTTTGATTGCTCACATGTCATTTGTCAAGCGTTCCTTGTGAATAATTGCTACGTTACAACCAAGCCCCTTGTATAAAGAATATAACGAAAACAAAAGAAAAATACAGATATTATAATTCAACCTCAGATAGATTACATCCAGGGAAAGCTAAAGTTTCATCTTTAATTTCCTATAATTAAGTAAATATAACTTCAATTCACTTTGTATGGTTAGATCAGACATACAATAAACATAAAAATGACACTAAAAAACTTATAATTAGTAGTTTTGATGTACCCAAATGGTAGAAAACGCCAAAGCCAATGTCACACAAGGCCATATCACCTTCTCCAAAACCACACTTGAAATACTCCAGCCTTCATCCTTAATCTCATCATCTTCATCCCTCATCTGTTTACTCTTTGCAAGTAAATTACCACCATCATGATCATCATCATTAAAATCATCTTTAACCTTCAAAGCACCATGATCATGATCTTCTATTGATTCTTCAAGATAAAAGCAACATATCCACAAAAGGGAAACCAAGTTGACAAATGGGCTCATTGTCTTCTTGCTGGTGGTCACCTCTGATGGTGTTGACCCCGCGAATATTGTGACCTCATCGTATATAACTCTCGTGTTGGACGACCCTGGCTTGTCATTGGGTTCGACTACTGCTTGCTCGTATATTATTCCTGGGTTCAGTTGGACCTTGACGGTTTGTGAAGGGACGATTTGGTGAAAGAAGGTTTTTGAAACTTGTCCGGTGGACACAATTAAGCCGTGGCTCGCTTTGGTTTTCTCGTAGATTTCGAAGCTTGGAGTCGTGCTGAAGTCTTCCAAATCGCCTTCGTCTAAGAAGTTATCGTTTGAGGAGTTGTGGTTTTCGTTAGGAAATGCTAGTGAGTAGTGGTCTTCTGTGTTTTCCAGGTTGTTGTGATGGCTGCTTTCTCCTGTAACTGTTTTTCAAGTTATTAGTGACATTGCTATGAATTTCCGACACTACATGAAATTTATAGTTTTGGATTTAGTTTAAAACCGGACTAGGTAGTTTTAGGTCGAATCTGCAAACACATTTAGCTATACAGGTTATGTTAGTGTTAACCAGCGGGCTTATGGGTTGACTCGTTTAACCCATCTATTTATTTTTCTTTAAATGTGCTTTATTTATTTAATAACTTTTAACTATATGTTTAGGGTTATTTCATATAAATGCTTAAAAGTTTAAACATAAATACTTACGAAATGAAAAAGATATGTAAATTTAGATGTTTAAAGTATTAATATAATAATAAATAGATAAATTATTTTTTCCTGGTTAGACAGGTCGTTCGTGTCAACCCACGAACACACGTGTCATGTTCAAGTTCATGTGTGACATGATTTCGTGTTCATCGGGTTTCAACGTACCCCTATCCCACGGGCATGACCAGTTTTGTAGCTTCTTCGGATTGTAACTAAGTCTTAGTGATTTGTACCTTTACCCTCGTGTTCCTCCTTTTTAAAATTTGGTGTATTCTCCACTGGAACAGTCTTGTAATCTTCCCAAAACGTCTGTAAACATCAAGAAAATCAGTGTAAATTTTAGCTGAAACTTCAGGGTTCAAAAGATAAACTAAAACCCACAAATGAACTCGTACGTAATTAAAAAGATTAATAATTAATAATTACCACATCAAGATCCTTATTAGACATACCAACCCATCTCAAATTCTCAACCATTCTATTAGTTCCAGTATGTTCATCAGCACCAGCAACTTCGATAGACCTCATATTCTGATCATCTCCCATGAACCTAAAGGAACCCGCATCTTGCAGTTGATTGTTGCTATTATTATTAGCCAGAAACGAGAAATCATCGTCATGATGGCCCGAATATCCTCCACCCCAAGTGTTCTGGTTGATTTGATCCTGTGAAACTTGAGCAACAGAAAGTATTTCCTGCAAAATGTCCGTCTGAGGACCGTTCGAAGTTGAGAATTCGCGCATGCTGCTGCTTGTCTGTGGCATGGTTATCATGTCCATATAGCCAGTGGTCCCTTGTTGTGAGAGATCTTGTAACTGCAGTGGAGGCATTGATAACCTTTGTTGCAGCCTTGCACATTCTAATGCTATGTCAACCTGAGAAAATATGAATTGTAATTAAAAAGTCAATAACATAATTAACAAAGTTTGCTTGCATGGGTAGAAAATAAAAGTTGATTGTTCTCAAATATGTATTAGACATTATTCTACCCTAGTATAGTTACAGACTGATAAAAAGAAATAATTTTTAGTTGGTAATTGATAAAGAAAAGAAATATTAAAATATGCATTTAATCCATTTATGTATAAAAGGGTTTTGGTGTCGGACTCGTAAACATGTTTAGCTAAACAGGTCGTGGTGGTGTTAACATGTCGAGTTCGTGTGTTGAGCCATTAACTTAACCCATTTATGTATATTTTTTTATATTTTTAAATGTGTTTGTTATCTAATAACTTAAACTAGCTATTGGATATTTTATATATCCAAAATTAAAAGTTTAAAATATCTAAATGGCGTAGTTTAAACATAATTAAATGATTAAAAAATAATATGTAAAATTAGAATTTTAAAGTATTAATATGAAAAACAAAAACTTTTTGGTTAAATTGGTCGTTTTCGTGTCAACCTACAATTACATGTGTCTATGTATTCAGTTCGTTCGTGTGACACAATTTTTAGGTTCGTTTAAAATTTTCAAGTTTGCGTCAAGCTCGTTAATTCGTTAACCTGCAAATGCTAAAGCCTAACTTTGTACCTTGGTTGGGGGATAAGAAACATCCCCACAGTTGGTATAAGATGGATTTGGAAAAGTGAATGCTTCTTCTGATAGGTACTGCATCCATCTGCCATCACTTGTTTCACTAGAGATATATGGAGTCCCATGGTTGATATTAGATGAAGATGAAGCCATTGGTGTTTGATAATCACAAGCCTCCATATCTTCTCCACCCCTTCCTCCCTCCGAATAAAGGTCCATACTTGATGAGTGATCGCTCGCGGCTGCAGCATAATGCACTCCAACGTTCGTCTTTGGAGCATTCAAACTCTTCTTAAACACGCGGCAAAGTGAATAAGCATCCTGCAACTTTGGAGCCCAAAAAACAAACAAACAAACAAACAAACCTTGTGTTATTTCATGATAACTTTTGACATGTTAACGATAACTAAGTATTAGGAAGAAGGTTCACCCTGAGCCCGGATTCACTTTCACACTCTCGCTCATCAAGGCGGTACTCGTGCATGACCCAATCACTACGTGCACCATGCGGTGCTCTCCCTCGATAATAAACTAAGGTTTTCTTCATCCCCACGGCCCTAGACTGTGAGTTTACATTTCTGTCCTTGCCCGTCGCCTTCCAATAACCACCTTTCGTGGCTCGATTTGTCCTTGATCCGTTTGGGTATTTACGGTCCCTTGGACTAAAGAAGTACCATTCTAGATCTTTGCTTGGCAATAGTGACTTCCCTGAAAACAAATTTGAATAAACATGTTATGTATTTTCTATTGTAAAATGAAGTAAAAAAACAAACATATCCAGTATAATCTTAAAAAATGTAGAGCTGAAAACATCATTGCAAGTAAAAAAAAACCCATACAAAAATAACATAAACTTATGCATCAAAAAATGAGATTTGGTGAAATTAATATATAAAAGAAAGTAAAAGGTGGTTATCATATCTATCTTTGGATGAACAGTTAATTAGTGTATTCAAGTCTTTCCTCTTTAATTTGCTTTTTTGACTTCAATCTTGTCAGCTAATCACTAAAATTTGTTCTTATACGAGTTTAAAAGTTGTAGGGGCCACCTTAATGAGTTAATTCCTTTCAAGTTTCAATATTAGTTACTTTTTTAAGTAACTCACAATCATCATGATGTGATCTTATGTTCAGTTTTTGATCTTAAAAGTTACATTCACTTTTGACTGGTCTTGTATCTATACATATATGTGTAAATATGTATATATATACATACATATAGATGACAAGCCATATAATTGTTTAGCAAATAAAAAAAATATATGTTTACGCGTAAACCTTTTAATTAGTGAGTTATAAAACCACATCTACTCAATCATATAATTTATGATAAATTGTTTTTAAGTTGTATAAAAAGTATATATTTAAGGAAATTATAACTTCATTATTCAAAGTAATCATACATTATATTTAATTTAAATGCCTTCAATCACAAAAGAATGAATATTAAATTATGTATATGTAACCCTTAGTTTTGAATATATAACATATTCAGATATATGTAACTCTTTAGTTTTTGTAATTTTTCCATGACTTAGATATTTCCCATAAACCCTCCCCTTATACATATTGATTATATGCCATATAAATTTATAACAAATAAAATATAATGTTTTTTGCGTAAACCTTTTTAATTAGTGGGTTGTATAATTAATCTTAAGCAAGGGCAATTTAGGTGGAAGCACGCGTAAAGAACACCGGAGAACCTTCAATCTTTTTGCCTTTGGCAACAAAAAATAGAGATGAAATCGAAAGAATATTATTGAAAGACCCTTTGACAAGAATCCTTATTTATACTACTGATCTCTTCCCTTACACTAAAACTGTGTTCATGATGATCATATTGCTTTTTATTTCATGCTTTTTTCTTTTGTATTATTGTAATACAAATGCGGAAAATTGGTTATACTTGATCAAGTAAACATAAAAATTATTTTTCATAGACCATGCATAAACATAACATATGTATATGGAACTATATATTACATAAATGATATTGTATTCATAAAAATATATGTATAATTAATTTAATAACTAAAACAACTATTATAATTATAGAATATTTTGTGATACTTGCATAAACTAGAAAGCAACCTAAATTCGATTAGAATGAAAACATATATTTTTTCATAACAGAAACTAAAAAGGAAAATTCCATCATGGTCACCATGAAGACATGCATGTTAACTGTATATATAAATATACCTGGTAAATCCCATGGTTCGCACTTGTAAAGATCAACTTCAGGGATAACTTCAAGTTCGATTTTATGTCCATTTATTTTCCTCTTGAGATAGTATGCAACAAGCTCTTCATCGGTGGGATGAAACCTGAAGCCAGGAGGCAATGAAACTGGGGCCATAATATTATATATGTAGATATTATATGTCTACAATATATTTCTCTTGGATAGAATAATCTTGAATCTTTAATCTTCTTCTGGTTATAACCAGACCGAAAACGACGTCTCCGATAGGTATTTGTAAGCTTAATTGTCTGGTTGTCCCCAGAAAGAAGAAGTGAAAACACTGCACAGTTAAGAATTGAAGTTGATTTAGGTTAATAATTACTAATTAGTCATGCATGCATCAAGATTTTAGCATTACATACCTATAGGTACGTATATATATATATAGAGAGAGAGAGTGAGAGAGAGATGTAGAGAGAGAGAGACCTTAGGGGAAGAAGAAGAAGAGAGAAATGATGAGGAAGAAAGAGGGAGGGAATGAAGGGGTGGGTGTTTGAGGGTTTTTGATAGGAGAAAAAGAGAAGGTGAGAGAAAGCAAATGGGGTAGGAACACTTTATCTTTAAATAATTTGTTTTTTCATTAGCTTGATGCTTTTTCTCTTTTGTGAGTCTTCTCCTCCATCCTCTTCAATTCTCTCTCTAAATATATATACTTATATGATATGATAATCTCTGTTAATATTCAAATATCCTAGCCATGGTATGGAAAGGAAATATTTTTCTACCTAAATAATTTTGACAAATAAATTTTTCTCGAAAGATTTTGATAACTTTCCGATAAAATTCCTCCAAGTAAAAAGCCCTAATTTTTAACGACAAATTGGTGATGATAAAATTATGGTCGACAATGTGACACAAAAGTGTTAGAAGTTTCCGGAAACATTCCTAACAAAACTTTCGGACATAACAACACTTCATAGATATATCGGAAATTCAAATAAATTAATAGTAATAATATCATTTGATTCGTATAAAAAATATACTCAATGCTTGACTTAATCCCGCTTTGTGTATGCCAGGGTCGGATCGCTTCGTGAACTGATTTATACGGTTTTAACATAAACTTTACGTAATAAACTATTTTTCATGACTTAAGCTCGTAATCTCATGGTACAATACAACTTAATAGTTGTTTCGATAACCAATAACCACTCTCATATTATTTTATTAATATAACTTCTATAACATATTGGTATTGTGGTTATTATTATTATATTAGTAAGTTTATTATTATTGTTGTTGTTAGTGCTACTGTTGTTGTTGTTATTGATTGTTATTGTATAATTATGTATGTTAATCAATAATGTGTACAATTAAAGCAAGCAAATGGCTAGCAGGGCTGAGGAACCACAATGAACGAGACGACAAAAAGTTTTATATGTATACATGTGTATATGTACGTGTATCTCGATGTAGGTATGCATGCATGTATAATAAGTGTTTTGTATGTATGTAATAGCCCACGCAAATCATACAAACATATTGTTTGATTTGCACATGATGGGTTGGCCATACAAAAACTCATGGTTTTTCTTTCATCCAACGAATTGCTTACGCAAACAAAACACATTTTGGTAGAGAATGTTTTTACCCCCTTATACGAAAGGATTTGTTCACCATCTCAACCGACGTAGGACTTATATCTTCACCCTTTTAAGGAGATCAACGTACTCGTTGGCACATCAGCATGGCCCACATATATCTCTGATACCATCTGTACTAGCATGTAAATCGTATCAAGATATTGTTCGCTTTGTACCGGATGTGTTGCACATCCCATAACTTATGATTTTGTTTTTATCATATGAGTTGCTCGCATATGTCAAAAGCATCTTAATAGGGAAGATTTTCGTCCTCTTATAAAGTACATTTCATTCTTCTCCTCAACAATGGGACTTAAAACAATGGTGACGTTGAAGGTGGTAGAGGCGACAATGGTAAGTAATTAGAGATTGTTAATCTTTTAGTTGAATTCATTTATAATTTGGAAGATTGTTGAATTGCTTTACAAGAAATATAGATAACTTAATTCAAATTTCAATTCATTTATCATCTAAGTTTTAAGTATGGACTTCACAGTAGATGGAAGATATATAGTTGATATCTACTTATTACAGATTAAAGAGAGCACCGGTGATAAAAGGTATAGAGTTGATATCATAGAGTTTTTTCTATAATCTCTACCAAGTAAATTAGATAGAATAATATTGAGTTGATATCTACTTACATAAAGAGAACGACACCGGCAATAAGAATAACTACATAATGCATAATAATATACATTATATCATATATTGGAATGAATAAAAAGTAAACTATAGTTTTTCTCAATGTGATTCGATCACATTTGTTACTTTCATTAAATAATTTTTTATTTTTTTTGCATCTAGATCTCCAATAATTTAAAAAGTTATCATTTTCATTCACAAATGCTAACTTCGTTAATTTAAGATGTTAAGTATCTATCATTAAAGGGGTGATTATATAATTTTACATATAAAAATAAAATCCTAATTTATGCTTATATGTTGCTAATAAAATTTCATCATCTATTACTATTCCATTCATAAAACCCACATTGTACAATGTATCTTTTCATTTCCAACATTTCAATATCGAATGAATCATAAGATTGTCAGATTACTCGGTAGAGAAGGATGATAGATGATGGATCAGTAAAGTTTAATTACTTAAAAATAGACAATCATGCATAAAAAAAATTAAATAAATAAACAACAAACGAGTCAACTAAAGTTTAAAAAGTTACTCATGAAAAAAAAACCGAGCTTTAAAATATAAAACTTCAAGTGGAGATAGAGGTTAATATTTTAAAAATATATATATCAATTATAAGTTGAAGTTGGACATGATCCTATGTTTGTATTTCGTTTAGGGAAGTCACTGGTCGTTGTTTTGTGGTAGAAGAATAAGGGGACACTATTCTTGGCGGCGTTCTAGAAACGTCGCTTTCACATGGTCATTTGGGTTTTGCATATCCACCGACAACCAAAATATTACATGTACTTCCATCCTATCTTTACTCACTTTTTGCTTTTTCATTTTCTCATTCAATTCTAATTCTAATGATATTGTTTTCACTATTTTCTATTTCTGTAGTCATATATTTCAGCCATATTTTTTTTAACTTAAAACTTTTTAATTGAGAAATACTAACACTTTGCTACTGATCATATGGTCTCCTTAAGAACATTTAGCCATAAATGATCAGAAATTCACTGTTTTTACTTTTTAGTCATAAAATATGATCATTTAAAACATAATATATATTGATAGATAGTATTTTCATTGTTTACTAAATATTTAGAGCATCAAAATAATTCATGTAAATGAATGCAGCATCGAATTAGTTGTCTAACGATATCATCTCAAAATATGAAAAACTTGATATAAGTTATGCTATACTTAAGGACATTGTTTCTAGTATGAATGCAATAGTTATGGATCGAGTATTTCAAAATTTATTACAAAAGAAAGTACTTGCAGGAATTTCATCCTAAACATAGTCAAAGCTAGTGACAACTAGTGAAGATATGTGGATATTGATAAATTAAAGATGTATGAACTTATAGGAAACTTTATATCTATGAAGACTGAAGTAATGGATAGAGAAAGAAGGCCTTCAAATAAGAAAATAAACCACCAAGTGATATTAAAGAAGGTGAGTAGGTGGCTCGTAAGTTTGCAAGGCTCCCATAGGCCATAAGAAAAAGAATAAATAAAAAATATAAATCTTTTATGAGTGGATCTAACATAGAGTGATAGTGATATTAAAAAGAATATGCCAAGAAAATGGAGGAAACGCGTTATATGGCACACAATAAAAATTAAGTACATTTAAAATTTTCTACTATAACAGAACTCTCATGACAACTCTCAAATATAATGCTTAATTAGATTAGAGTTTTTGAACAATATATAAGAACCATCAAGTAGCACTATCAAACCAACTAATTTCATACACACGTGGTGATATAGAGGGCGCATAGAGGACCCATGATCCGATCGTGCTTCGATCGAGTCGTTACTGTTTATATCAGTCCCAAAAATGCTAACAAACTAGCTAACATGTACTAAAAGAAATATTAGGAATCAAGATCAGCTTAAATGTCGTAATCAAAGATGTAGCTATGTATCAACGGTAAACTATAATACCATAAATGAATATATTCACATGCATACATATAAAAATGAAATAAAGATATTTTTGAGAAGGAAAAAAGTACTACATTTTCACTATGTTGATACAGAAAATTAATATATAGGAATAAAAGACTCATTAGTTTCAATCAACTTCTTGATTAAATACCTATTCTACAATATAATGCTGATTAATTTATAAGAACTAATAAAGATGTAAAGTAATAAAAGTAACATTATATTAAAAACTTGAATCAAGGTTAATAATTACAATTATGGATCACTAATTAGTTGAAACTAAATTAATTATAATGTTTACTTAACAAATGATAGAAAGGTATTTCATATCTGTTAACTAAATTCGAGCTGGTACCCCACTCTATGAATTTCATTTTATATCTAAAGTAATTTGATTTTCAACATCATATAGCTAGAGTGAAATCAACATATTTAGTTTATCCGAATATTACATTTTTAACAACTTTTTGACGGATAAAACAACATAATGTGAACTTTTGCAACTCACAACATTTTGGTGACCAACCAGAATATGTAATCAGGTAAAACCTCGTAACATAAAGGTATTACCTACTATAAGTTAAAACTTTTATATTACATACCCCCTAACTTCATTTACACAATTTTCTAATTTGTCATTTGGAATTCCATGATAGGTGTACCCTATGCTTTCGCTAATGATTTGTCATAAAATTCTCTAGTCATGCTATGTTATTCAATGAACCTTCAGTAACAGCTCTTTGAAAGATCACATTTTTTGTTTACTGAGAGTGTTTTAACAAATTGTTTCGTCACCGAGAACCCTTTGTCTTGTAGTAAAACAATGGTTTTCAAAATGTCAAATGTGTAACTTCAAATGTCAATCATGTTGATTATGAACTCAAACAGATACATAGACTAGATTTTTTTGTCATCAATGGGATATTTAGGTCGTAAAGTTGTGTGTACCACAATCATAGATTATAGGTCTAAATTATATAGAGTACAAATGTATTGAATTTAAAAGTATCGTATGTTTTGAGTGGAAAGTGTCGAAGTGTGTGCACGGCAAAAAAAGTACAAAAATATACTTTTTTTATTTAGTTTTGATTTTGTAGGTTTATTAAATAACTTTAAATAATAACATATTTAAAACAATGGACATATGTTTATAAATTCCATCATGTAAGATGAAACATTGAGAATTGATGTGTACGTATTTATTATTTTGGGTTTAAGTTCTATTTTTGATAAATATAAAAAAAGTTTACCTAACGTGAGTTTGCTTTTAATAATGATCTTAGATTTCATATTTAAACAATAAAGATAATCGTATGAATTGATAACCCGTCAATAATTCAATTAGACGTTAGTTTATTTAAATAAAAAAAACAACCAATAACCAAAGAAATATTTATATATAACGGTACTTCATAAGAAGAGATCTGGAAAAGGGTGTGGGTCCAGGCTTTTGCCACGTGACGGGGGAAGGGCATCCGACGTGTCAAAGCAGGAGAAGTTAGGTGTGGGACCCACTTGGTCATGTTGTTTCTTTTCCTTTCTATGAATCAATCTTTTTGTGCTTTTCCTCTTTTATCAGTTTTATGTTTTCTTCTGTAATCTGTATTCTTAACCTCAGCCCCACTGTATGTATATTTCACACACATACATGCATAAATATATATGTATACTGTACACATATTCTAATATATTGATTGATATGATATATTCTTTAAAGCATGATTCAAGCTATCCAATTTTGGGTTTTCTCATTTTCTTTTTTTACTAATACGAAATAATGATATTAATATTGATTGAAACTTTCTCAAAGAGCATTTATAGTAGGTTTTTTAATTTTATACGAGTATGTTTCTTATATTATAGGAAATGATTGTAAGTGAAAGATAAAGAAAATATTATTGTTCATCCCCATATATAGAAAACACTATTCAACAGCTATAATTTTTTTAAATATTTTTGTAAATTGTTGTAAGTGAAAAAAATAATGATAAATATGTAAAAAATAATATTAATTGAAAATGAGAATGAAAAAATAGTGCTCTAACCATGCAACTGACAATCAAAATAACATTTTTAAAATTATTATGTGTTTCTCTACACAACTATAGACCTATGTATGTGACATCCGGACTCGCCGGAAAATATTGAATTTTTGCGAACATATAGAGGTGTGTATAGGTTTTCAAGTGACAACAACTTTTTTTGGACGGTGATTTCATAAGAGTTTTATTTGATAAAAGAATAAAAACTTAAGTCGAAGAAAAACAAACAGTGAAACAAAATGTTCACAAGAATTTTAATTTTTTATTTTTCTTAAAAAAGGTAAAACTTGCAATAAAGATTGGAGTATCTATTTGGTATTTCCGGTGGGTATTCTTTAGTTTGTCTTTTTATTGTCTAAAAATTGTATAATCAATGCATATACATTTTTACAGTTATCTAAACTTACTTCTATTATTATATATGTAAAATACTTAGATTAATTTCTGAGTTAGTTTTATTTATTTATATTTACTTATTTATTTAGCTTAAAACTTTATTATTTTTTATTTCATTAAGTTAAACTAGTATTTTAAAACCATACGAGCGTTGCCGCGCTGGTATGTCACGCATTATACCAAATTGATGTCATGGTGAATGTGTTTTATGTTTCTTGAAAAAGACGCATAATGTTCGGAATAACTCCAATTCGTTGATGGTAAGTCCCCTCAGTGGTGAGGGAATGGTGGTCAGCCACCACCTCCATCGTCACCGCCACCACCACCACCATCAGTTACACCCTTGTCTGTCCAGAACAACTCCAATTCGTTAATCGTAGGTCCACTTAAAGAATCGCTGTCAAGAAAAGATGATGCACATGAGGCGAGATATGACGGTTGGCCACCACCACCAACACCATTAGTTACATTATTCTTGATCCAAAAGATTCCTATATAGAAGGTGGGTATGGAGCACCAAAATGCAAAAACCCACAAAATATGTAGTCAAAAAACAAACAACAAAACCCAACTATTCATTTACTCTTATTTTAAAATATATATAAATACATATAAACATATACATATATATATATATATATTACCTTTATTTTTTTTAAACTTAAGTTTTATTATTTAATTTAGGTTAAAATTTTAGTTAATTTGTTATTTTCATTTATTTATTTTTTATATATTATTTTGACCCTCAAGTTAAAAGCTTTTTTGTCCCGCTAATAATTACATTGTTAATATGTTAATAAGATTTTTCAATATGAATGAGATAAGTAGTAGCCTTGCCAAAAAGATAGCGTAAACAAGACAAAATATTGAGTATCTGTTGTTCAGTTATTTACAAATATTATCATTAGTTTTATCAATTGTAACGACAAATTTTTTTACAACATTTTGTATCGTAGTTTTAAAATGCCAACCTAACATGACCAGAACCCGACCAACAATTTTATGTCCACTTTTATGAAATTAGAACATCTAAAATTAGTAACTCCATTAAAGTAAATTTCTGAATCCACCTATGCAAGTATATCCAATCGTAAGAGAATTTGTCAACTATTTAGTTTGAAGTGTATGAAGAAAGCGAATTGTATAATGGTTACAATATTTAGTTTTAGTATTGAAATTTAAGTATACTGTTAAAAAGGTATATATCTGATATTAATTTTGTTGGTTAAGTATATATGATATCACATAAATTTTAATCAGGAGGATTTACCCCTTCGAGATGTAATTTAGAGACAACAACTTTTTGTAAAAAATCAAAAGAATCATTTCTAGCCACATATATTTATTTTAATTTTACTCAAAGCATATTGTTTATAATATTTCTTTACCATAAAATTACTAATTATTTTAAATCAAAAGTTTTATACACCGTTTAGGTTTTGATTCCTATTATGAATTTGTCCATTTATGTTTTCGTTTTCCTATTAAAGTTGTTTTGTATTTTTTTAGATACACTTCAAAGCTTGTTTTGCATTGAATTTTATGCATAGATGCACATACACATGTAAAATATTCATATATGCATATTTTTTCACTTACGAACACAAACAATAGTCAAATTATTAAAAAATGTATTTTCTGTGAATTTTCACGTAAAAAAGTAACTAAATTAACATCAAAAAATTACCATAATACCCTTACAAATAAAAAAAATTTGAAACTAGAAAGAAAAAATGAGTGGCTAAAAATGGTTTCTTTGGTTCTTTACAAATTTTTAGTTCTCATTTGAATGCATCCATATATATATATATATATATATATATATATATATAGGGGGGAGGATCCAATGCAAGCAAGCATTAAGTTTGTTGATACACTTATGTACCTAGATCTTGATCTCAATGTAATATGTCTTGAATGTCTTGCACTTATGTAATATTAGGTACTTAATGAAATGATAATGTTTTGTTGTGATTTATAATGTTAATATTTCATTAATGAGTTGAGTAATGTTTATTGACTAGATTATATAGGTTTGTGATAGTTTGAATTGATATACATAATGTTATAATAATGAATACATTCAAACTTTTGTTAAGTGAAGTTCACATGCGTCCGACTGGACCATGCGCCCAAACAGTGGTCACGTGTCCGAATGGCCATGCGACTGAGTGTCCATGCACCTAAATAGTTCATACGCCTGAACAGCTTCATGCGATTGACTCAGTCGCACGACTGAACATTCAGTCGTGCGAATGGATCAACCGCATGGCTCAATCGCACGAATGAACCATGCTCATGGTTCAGTCGCCCGAATGAGCAACCCTAACCTATAAATACCACTTAATTCGTGGAAAAACGTAATGATTTAGAAGCATTCGATCCACTTCGACTCCAGACGTACCCTAGCCGTCCAGAAGCCTCTAAGTTCGTACTCCAAGTTCATAGAACGCAGTAGATCGATCCCTAATTGATTCTTGACGTTAGATTCAATTCATTATTGTGTATACATGCGTTCTCACCGATTGGATCGCCAATCAAATAGGATTCCACACTATTTGGTTTGGTTTAACACGTTAATCAGTTGGTGTTTCGTTTAAATACCAGATCCTAACAAAGTTGAAAACCATGTAAACCAAATTCTGACCATTGATTACTTAGATCAATGGTTATGATTTTTTATGAGACTAAAATTGGAAAAAATTTAAAAAATGTGTGATTTAATTAGAAAAGGGTATTTTCGGTATTTTGTATTTCAATTGAAACTGAAACTGGTTTTGATTTCGGAAAAAAGTGCGAGATTCATGGGTTCTGATTTTGTATCTTCGGAAGGTTAATCTTGATTAGGTTGAACTTGTTTTAGGATTCAAGAAAAGGTAGTTTCTCTTAAATTTGAAGGTATTGACAGGAAGACGAACCCCCAATTCGGTAATCGACATTGAAGGTGCGTAATCTTCACTTTGGGATATGTGTTTTGTGATGAAATAGGTTCTTGAAATACATAAAATTCGATACGAAATTAAGCACTCTTAAGAGATTTCAGTAGCGTTCTTGACATTGTATAACTATTAGATTTAGGTTTAATGTTTGAAGGTCGCAAAAATCACTGAAATGAAACAATTAGATTTAATGTATGTTTGGGTGCCTGTGAGATTTCAGTTCGTAATGGTTTGTGCAAAATTCAGGTCATTTGTAGAGGGAAAATTAGGTTTAAGGGGCGGCTAATAGTATGTAATTATCAGACATGAAAATGAAATTTAGTTCATATATGTATCATAACAAATGTGTAAGGTCCCGTTCCCGGGACGCTGACAGTTGGATCCTCATCGCACATAAAACATATAATTACGTTTGCCTTATGAAAATATTGCAGCGGAAACATTCAAAATGGCATCTCATTCCATTATAAAAACTTTTGCCAAATAATACATCGTCGATTAGTTACAAAATATATTGTTGCATTACATCACAAAAGCATTAAATAAATGGATGCCATCCCAAAAGAGCTGAGTAGCCACCTCGTACCATCCTCAACAATACTTACCTGCCAACTGGAAACATATCAAAGTCAGCGTTGCTGAGTGAGTTCTAGTTTTATAAAATAAAACATACTTTTCTTTCGTTAAAACCGTTCTTTACTTTCATGCGATCACACATCATACGTACACATAGATAATATCATTGTTATCTTCTTTAGTCTTTCATGCTTTCATTCTTTCATCATTACTTCTTTCTTTTCCTTTCACTATAAACTTTACCCAGCTATTCTCTGATACTGGACCTAGGTCTAACATAGACCAACTATAACAGTGCATCGCACCTCTGGCCACCGTACCTAGGGTAGAGTTTAGGTGTACCACTGCTATATGCAATACCCAGCTATTCCTGGTACTGGACCTAGGTCTATCATAGACCAGCTATAACGGTGCATCGCACCTCTGATCACAGTACCTAGGGTATGCAGCAATGGGGCTATACAAATGGTCAATCACAAAGAAAGACCCCGATGTGCATCCTCCCGGGGTAGCAAACCCGCACACCGTTGGGCTAACACTTTTAATGGCGTGTCCCGACATACTATGCTTGCAAGACTTTCTTTACTTTCATCTTTCATTAATGCATGCATTCTTACTTCATGTTCCTCTTTTCTTTATCTTTCACTTTATGTTACATAATACTTCCATTTTGTTCATTAACGTAACACGTAAAGCCACAGGAAAGATAAATATACATCATAATTAGGAACATACCATACACAGGCATCAACATTATACAGGGCAACATCATACATACATAACATGCATAATCATGCAACATCATCATCATCATGCCCAACATGCTCTCTAAGGCCTCAATAGTCATCTTAAATGAACTTACGGAAACCCTTATGTCAAAAACTTACATTTGCACTTTCCCCGAAAGTCAGAAGTTAAACTACACATCTCCTCGGGTGCAACAACCCTATTCAGGCGTATGGACACCATTCAGTCGCATGGCCTCCATGCGACTGAGCATTATGCGAATGAACCAATGCAGATGAACACTCATGCGAATGAACACCCAATCATGCGAATGAACTAATGCGGATGGACCTCATACGAATGGAACTAATGCGGATGAGCACTTATGCGACTGGACCCTCAGTCGCATGACATGCGACTGTCCCCAATCATGCGAATGAACTCCCAATCATGCGAGTGGACCCCAATCACACCTCATTCGGCCGTATGGCCTCCATTCGGTTGCCTAGCCCTAGCTGATGAAAAATGCAATTCATCCCGAACCCAATCTGCCATTTTCGACCTCCAAGCTCATCTAAACCCATTGTAATCGCAAATCGACCATCCTAAACCTTAGGGATGCATACCACAACACCATTCAAGCACACACAAGCTCATAAAAAGGCTCAAATGAATCATACACACACATACACATACGTATACGGGTCACACACAAACACACTCAAAACCTGATTTCAGATGTGCTCCAGCCCCAAAATCATTCAAAAACTTTTAAAGGAGGGGTCCTAGAACTCACACAAACAACCACAACGAGAAGAGCTTCGATTTGACTCGCTTCTCAATGATTTTGGCCACTCAAACCAACTCGAACCAACACTTCTTCCTCTTTTCTTCCTTTCTCTCTTCCCCTCTCTTGTTTGGCTGAAATATGAGTGTGGGGAGAGGGTAAGGGCTGCCCTCTCCCTTTATATACCCCCACTCACCTAACTTTCTGTCGTTGGCGAGTTTGGTCCCTCGTCTTAGGACTTTATTTCTTTTCTTCTTTCGTCGGCTTCAAAATAAATAAATAACCAGGTGTTACAAAATGAGTGTTTTAGTGGTTTGGTATGGTAAAACTTATTAGTAAATCGAAGATGTTGATAATCTACTTGAGTAATGGTGTTGAAATGTAGATGGTTAATTAAAAAATATTGATTCATGTATGTATGTTTCAACTTTTATGAGAAGGGTAAAGTTGATGAGTTTGATATGTATATGTATCTTTGACTCAATCAAATAAAACCGTGAAGCTATGAAGGATTTTTTCTTCACATTAGTTTGATTATTGTGAATTTAGTTATTTTTTAATATAACACTTTCGTTTGACATTTGAAATTGGTTGTGTAGGAATTGGTATAGTGTATAACTTTACTAAAATCATCATGTCAACAGGTATGTGGGATATTAGAATTTTGTTTTGAGTAATATGGTGAAATGTAGTAATATTTAACAATAATATTTGTGTTTGCAGGTAGAATGAAAAGTGAAAGAATTGCAAAACGATCAAGTTTTAGTAAGTTCACCAACACTGTTGATGAACCCATAGAAATTGACGACATCGATGAACCGTCATCTAATTTGAAAGGTATGCAATTTAATTAGTTAGGAATGTAAATTTATTAAAATAAAATTGAAGGAATCATTATATGTTGATTGTTTTTGTTGTGTTAGAATAAAAAAGTTCATATGTGTATCATGACATTATTCATGATTAAATCTAATGTATAATTTGAAAGTATGTTAGGTGAATATTGAAAATAGGAATTGAAATGAGATATTTTAATTTTATTTGAATATTTGGTAGTGGTTAAATGTCGCAAAACTTTAAGAGAAAAAATGAAGATAATAAGTGAAGTGAAGGAGAGCTTTTGAATGATAAATGAAAACCGTAAAAGGAATCAAGGTATGTAAACTTATAGTTATATAAATATGTTCCGCATTTGAAAGTTTTTAAAAATTATGTTTAATATTTGTATGCAATGTGTAATGAAGGACAAAATATAACAAATATTATTGATGATATGTTACTGAGAGAAACAGTGAAATGTATGGAGAAGGTGATTACTTGTGTAAGGCCCCGTTCCCGGGCACCTTACAACCGGTGGTTCATTGCACATAAAACATTATAAAATGTACGTTAATTTTGCAGCAAATTTAAAACATTCATGAATAACTAAAAACATGTCATTTACAACATCTGTTTTCATCTTAAAAATACAAGACATGTCAAATACGGATGCCAACCTCAAAATGCTCCCAGTAGCTTATGCATCCATGCCTGCAACTCCTCAACATCAACATATACCTGCCAACTATCATGCATACAAAAGTCAGCGACGCTGAGTGAGTTCTAGTTTTATAATAAAATACTTTACTTTCGTTAAAACCGTTCTTTCAAAACATACTATACTATACAACCGTTCGTGATCATGCATCATATATACATACAGATAATATCATTATTATCTTCCATCATTACGTTCATTAGCTTTGTTCATTCAACGTATTACATTATTGTTCACTTCTCTTTCTAGATCCGGTCAGACTTTACCCTCTTCGTGGCACTCAGCCACGATTACTGAGGTCGAATGACAAGGATCCTGTTCTGTACTTTATTACGATAATTCATTTATGTTCATTCATATGTTTGTTCTTTCATACATGATCTTTCGTCATTACTCTTATCACTCGAATCTTGTCTCTTGCAATATCCCCGACTCATGCTCGAAAGCTGATGCTGTGCCGGGGCCTGCTCACAAACCCCCGAATCATGTCCGAAGACTGGCATAACACCGGAATACGCGACAAAGATCCCATACGAGTCAATCACAGGGATTGAACTCCATCCGAGTCTGTTACAACACATAGTCGCTCACCTCATAACTATGCTTGGTTTTATGCCACACCCCTGAAGTTATACATAACTCGGGTAACAACAACCCCACCGTCATGGGTAACACCCCCATAAAAATAGGTAACAACACCCCCACCATCGTGGGTAACACCTCCATAGAAATGTGTAACAACACCCCCACCGTCGTGGGTAACACCCCCATAGAAATGGGTAACAACACCCCCACCGTCGTGGGTAACACCCCCATAGAAATGGGTAACAACGCCCCCACCGTCGTGGGTAACACCCCCATAGAAATGGGTAACAACACCCCCACCATCGTGGGTAACACCCCCATAGAAATGGGTAACAACACCCCACCGTCGTGGGTAACACCCCCATAGAAATGGGTAACAACACCCCTACCGTCATGGGTAACACCTCTGAAGGTTAGTCACAAAGACTGGAACCCTTGCGTGCACACTTTAGGATTTGTTGAACCTCACGCGATAGAGCTTTAGGCATTTAGAGCCGTGCACCTCTGTACATATTGCTTTCAAGCCTCTATGTACTTCTCTCTTTAGTTCATTAATTCGTGCATGCATTCATTACGTTCCTCTTTTCATTATCTTCCACATTATGTTACATAATACTTTCATTACATTTATTAACGTTCAACGCAAAGTCAAGGGAAGACATACATACATAATAAGGAATACACATAAACATAAACATACACCATCCCCAATACAGGCACATCATACATACATAACACACATCAAACATAAGCCATCACATCATAACCAGGCTTATCTCTCCATATTACCCCTTAAAAACCACTTAGAAAACCTTAAGTCCAAATTAGGCGCATGGGACCTTCCAAGCGCATGAGCATAAAAATTCTAAGTGTAAAACAGTCTAGGCGCATGGGCACTATTTGGGTGCTTTTGCCCTGATTAGACACATCAACACTTAACATTTTACACTTTGGGCGCATGGCACAATTCTGGCGCATGGGCCATCTCTGCTGGGCGCATGGCCAACCATTTTAGGCGCATGGGCCATCTGCTGGGCGCATGGCCAGCAACTTGGATGTCTGGCCAATTACTGGGTGCATGGGCCTCCCTTTGGGCGCATGGGCCTCCCCTTTCGGCGCATGGGTCACCCCTTTGGGCGCATGGGCCACCCCTTTGGCGCATGGCCAGCAATTCAGGCGCATGGACCACTGTTCATGTTCGTCTGAATCATTCTAAAATGTTTTGTATGTTACCAATTCACCCGATTATCATTCTAAGCATACCCAAACACAGATCTAACATACTAAGGGCACCTAAGCATGCTAATCATCATCTCTAACTCATAAGCCAACTCTAAAACATACATACATACATACAACATTCGGACATAAAGCTGTAAATAAATGGTTTTACTTGAAAACATCACTTGGTATGCATGATAGCCCCAAACAAGTTGAAAATCAGTAAAAGAGGGGTTCTAGAAACTCACCTTGAGCAGCTTTTGAGCAACACTCTTCCCGTTCAAGACCCACCTTCGATTCAGCTCTTGAATCCCGAAAACAAACACTAAACACCAAGAACTTCGGTCAAGAACTTGAAACCCAGCTGAAACCAAGCTCATATAAGAGAAGACTTACCTTTTGAAACTGCTTCTTCCACTTTCTCTCTCTAGAACCGGGGCTCTCTCTTCTTTCTTCTTTTCAGCCGATTGAAGAAGATGAAGAAGAAATGGGCAACCATGCCCCTTTAAACCTTAAAGTAAAAGGTTTGTACTTTGTACACTTTTTCCCCCTCCACTTGTGCTCATTATCTTTTTTTTTTCTAATTACTTTTCTTTTCCTTTCATTTAAATAAAATTTCGGGGTGTTACAACTTGGTTGGTGGTTAGTGATTTATTTACCTTTTCATGATACGTTGTTAATGTTAAATTATAGTTGATATAAATGTAAGGATGTCTTCATGATATTGTTAGTTGTTAATTAATTGACACAAGATTTTGCAGCTAGTATAACAGATGAAGGGAATGATAATATCAGAATGAACGAGGAGATTATAACGAAAAAACAAAAATTGAGTAAGTGTTTTATTAACAATTTAAATATTACATTTATAAGATTCATGTATATTAAAAACCTACTAAACTTAATTTATATTGAATACGTGGTTGTGTGTTTGTTGAAAAACTTAATGTACATGTATGCACCAACTATAGAAACTATGTAGCACGTATGTGAAAGAATAATAATAACAGTATAGATCCATTACACATTATGTATTTTTCATATTAAACAAAATTAGTCTTGAATTATATTATATTGTGACTTAGGTTTATAGTAAATGAATGTTAATAATCATCGATTTAAGAAGTAGTTAAGGATGGGGGTGTGTTAAGTGAGACGGGAGATGAAATCAGAAATGAAGATGAAGAGATATGTTCGGTTAAAGATATGGATAAAATAGAATCAGGTAAAAAACCATTTTATAGATTCTAGAATAAATTATATATAATCATTCATATGTTTATAGTTTATTTATATTACGTATATGCCAAAATTCAATATTTGAAATTAAATGTACAGGTGATGCCAAAATTCAATATTACGTAAATTGTCGTTAATGGTTTATTTATTGTTAAATGTGAAGGAGTTCTGAGGAAAAGATAAGACGGAGATGAAGAAGAGGGTTAACGTCCAACGCAAATGGTTTGGGATACGTACGTTCTTCCCCAAAACAATTTTTCACAGTTATATCGAAATTAAATAAAGCCCAAAAAGAGGCATTTATAAGCATGAGATTTGGTAGATTGTTGAAGTTCAAGGTAGATGGAATTTCGTCAAAACTAAGGCATTAAGTTGTTGACATGTTGGAACCAAAACGATTGGTAATTAAAACAAGTAAATGAAATGTGAAAGTAGATAGGGATGCTATACACAAACTACTGGGAATTCCAAATGGGGGTAAAGATATAATGAACAATGATACTAAGGGTTTGAGTGCGGACTACCCAAAATAGAGGGCTCATTATGAGGGAGTTAACGTAGGACCATCTGAAATAGTTGACAAAATAGTTTAGGGCAGATATGAAGACTTATTTTTTCTAAGTTAGATTTTTTGGCTCTTTTCTACTACAGATGGTGTTTAGCAGGAAAAACGAAAAGTGTTTCTGCCAAGTTGTGAAGAATATGACTATCGAAACAGATGTGAAAGAGTTTGATTGGTGTGGTTTAATTGAAGATGTTGTAAAAAGGTGTAAGGACAACTGGATAAGGTGCAACTTATTAAGCCATTTTGTTGGTCCCCTAACCATTCTTACGGTATGTTAATCAACGCTTACATAATGAAACTTCAATCAGGAATATTCTTCACAGGGACTAATCATTATTTATAAAAAATTATTTATTAATATAATTTGTTTGGTGTTGAATGTGGGATAAGGGAAAATGTATGGGTGCTGAAGATATGGTAGATCACTTAATGGCATAGTTGCTTATTATATGATTTTGTGGATAAAGTGGTACGTATATGTACTAATTTTATTTTTAATATATAAGTGTTGACATCTCTGAGGTTTGATAAAAAATGGGAAAGATATATGAAATCCAAAATGAAAGGGCAATTTAAATGATTTAGTATTCAACTGTTACATAATAGAACAGTTATAAAAATTTGGTAATAGTTGATGTAGCCTATTCATCGTATTATTACCTCATGTATAAATAGGTACATTATGTATGAAAACCTATTAATAATATGTATCTATTTGTATTTGGGGAACAATAAATACACTGTATATGTAAATAGACTTGGTATTCATATATGTATTCGTATTAATAACCTATATGTACCGGTAATTAAATATGGCATGTTTTGTTTGCTATATAAATGTATTATATGGTTATTTTGCTGATATGAAATGTGATCCATTAAGATTATGAATTAGGTGTGTGAATGTTAATTATTGTATATGGTACATGTGTATATCTTTTAACTGTCTGTTCATGTTGATTTAAATTATATATTTTCTAAATTTATTAAGTACATATATGTACTGGTAAATAAATATGATATGTTTGTTTAGTGAATAAATGTAATATATGGTGCTTTTGATGAAATTATATGTGATGCATTAAGAATGAGAATTAAAAATGTAAGTGTAAATTATTTTATACGGTACATGTGTAGTTCTTTTAATTGCGTGTTCATTTTGATATAAATCATAGCTTTTGTACATGGACTGCGTAACAGGCCGTCGATGGAAAAGGATAAAGATATAACACCTCTTGCTTTCTAGATGATGAAAAACCTAAAAAAAAGAGAAGAACAAGAGTTGATAGGCTGTGGAGGTTTTGGATTAAGAGATGTAACAGATCAGTTTGTCAAAAGGGAAGATTTAGGAAATGAAAAAGAATGATGGGAAATGAAACAATTAATATGGGAAAAGAAAAATACCAATATTTCTTATCCGATGATGCCTTTGATATTACGACGATAGAGGTATGGATTCGAATTCAAGTTATGCTAAATGTTTATATGTAAATATATGGTTACATATAAATATATAACTGTGATATTTTAACATGAACAAAAATATACTATTGTTGCAGTGAAATATAGAACTTGATAAATGGTATTCAATTAACATTGAGGTAAGAAGAAATTTCAAAAAGCAATCAAAGGAGCAATGAAGATGTTCCCTGATAATAAGAATGTGATTTCTTATCAAGATAGGTATAAATAATTGTATGGGTCAAGAGTTGATATTGATGATACTAGAAAATGCAATGAGGATGAGATGGTAGACGATCATTCAGGAAAATCAAAAGAACACGAAACACCGAATGACGATGATATACCAATACATCATGCTGAGGCGTGGACGCAAGTAGCTGTAGAAGTTTCTGATATTGTTGAAATAGATGATGAGAAGTAAGTATTTATTTTATAAATTACGACATGCACGTTGTGTTGTTTATGTATATTAATTAGTGTCATTTAACTATATCCAGCAAATTAAAGGAATTGCAAAAAGCATGTGCGGGATGGAGTGCGGGATGGGAGTTGAGTAAAGAGTAAGATTCTCATCTCAAGATTGGGAAATTAATAATACATTTGTTGATTTGTGTGTAGATAACATTAATAATTTATTATCACAGGAGTGAGCTTGAGATCAGAGAATCCACAAAAACCTTCAGGTGAAATGTTAATTTTGCATAATTATATGCACATATGTGTTAACATATATGATCCAATCATTTTATGTATACCAAATATATATATATATATATATATATATATATATATATATATATATATATATATATATATATGATATATGATGATATATTAAAACACATATTAACTATGTTTTGCTCGTATAACGATTACCTGTGAAATTAGAATTTGACATATCGGATCATATAGGTGATACACATACTTTTATATATTTATTTCACAAATGAGACACTCATAATCATGTTCATCTGCTATGTCCAACTTTATTAATTTCATATAGTTTAGTTGCATATAAAGATGATTTCATACGTGTATTGCATACGTTTAATTTGCATACGTGAGTAATTAACAAATGCCAATTGTTACATATATGTGTTATAATTTTAAATCTTCGCCATGCATATGCATATGCTTACATAAATGTTTGAAATATGCTTTGATTGGATATCAAGATGATTAGGTATATGCATTCATATCTATGTTTTTGTCATTTCGTATAGTTTGTGTGCGTTGCGAGATGTTTTCATAAATGTATTGAATGTGTTCGTGTTTAACAAATGTGACATGGTGCATATATGTATTTAGGTCTATATAGTTTCTCTTCACATAAATATTCATTAATACATATATGAACTATGTTAATGTTGAGTAGTTTCACTTTTTATGTAGATGGTATCATACATGTATCGCATACGTGCTTGGTTGACAAATGCCATCTGGTACATATATGTACTTAAGTTTGAATAAATGTTGTGCATATAAAGATGCTTTCATACATGTATGAAATATGTTTGATGTGCATATAAAAATGCTTTCATATATAAACTATGTTAAGTTTATGTATTTTTCCTGTGTATAAATATGATTTCACACATGTATTGCATACGTTCGTGTTTCACACTTGCCTCGTGGTACATATATGAATTTAAGCAATTTTTAACAATTCATTGGTATAAAATGGATCGTACGTATAAGGTCCTTATAAGACTATAATGTTTTTGCAGTATACCTATATTTGCCACTAAGAATTAGGGTGGAACAACATTGTACCATCTTGTTAGCCTAACACCTGGGCAACAGATATATAATGATGTGATTGATTGTTGGGCAAAAGTATTAAACCATGATGAGAAAGTTAGAAGCCCAAGCTCACCTTATCGTATTTTCAGCGGGATTTTCCATTTGTAAGCATATTTCTTATTTTGATTAATCTGATACATATATGGACAACCTAACATAACTACTCTTACAATGTGAAATAGCTTTTTAATATTAAATAATGTCATCTACTAACCTGTCTGACATTGTTATATTAATTTTACAACTTGGGTGGATAATTGAAATCACAATAGAAATTGATGAGAAACGTTTAACCCATTTTAAGTCAAATTTTGAAAACTTCTTTGAAGGAAATGATGGTGTTGTTGATTTGAAAAACTGTGACATTCTATTCTTTCGCATTTTGGAAAAGAATCATTTTTACTTGATATGTTTCAAGTTTAAACACCCGGCCATTACTTTAATTGACAATATGTGTGATGATCAAAGTTTTATAAGATTAGAGGATGATCCTTCCTACAACAAGAAAGGAACACCTTATAAAGTGGTAAGTTGTTTGTTGCGGACATATTGTATTTTATAATTACTACATTGAAAAAAAATAAAACGAGAATTTGGCATATCGTTTTTCTTTTAAATGACAAAAACATATTGTTGTTGCGTATTTAAGATCGTTTGGACATCCAAAATGGAGAGATGTAGAAGCAGCAAAACCTGAGAAGTTAAAAATAAGCTGGACGACGACAAAAAAACGAGATCGATTGTGGTGTATTCGTAATGCGACATACGGAAACTTCATGGGAAGACATGTTAAGAATTGGGATTGTGGTTTTCCAAGTGAAGAAAACAAGATGAAGATAAAAATCAGGAATTTGCGGAAAAAATATGCCTATAAAATCCTTACATCATGTGTTAATATCTGTAAGGAGAAGGTGATAAAGGAATCTGAAGATTTGAATCAAGAGTCAAAAAGGAAAATATAAAATGCTATAATAGTGTTTTAAGGGTTACTATAACCTAAGTTGTTAAATTAATTTTGTTCTTCGTGAATTTAAAAAGTATAATAGATTGGACTATGTTATCTAGAATATTTTGAAATTTGTCAAATTCATGTTAAAGATGGTGCATTTTGTTCTTCAATATTATATATATATATATATTATATATATATTATATATATATATATATATATATATATATATATGTATATATATATATACACACACACACACATTTTTAACCAAAAATCTTTGTTGATTTTTAGATTGTTCATTTTGTTTCCAGAAGCACAATTATATGCGAAAATGAAAAATAACATATTCAGTAATGTTACAAATATGAACAAAGAATTATTGTGTTTAAACAAATATCCAAAATATATTTACATACGGTCCATTATTTATATTTATTAACTTATATACGCCTGAGTCTTCAAATAGTAGAAGTAGATTGTTCATATATGGACACAGTCATTAATAATTATTACTTTATCATCATAATTGTATATTATAACCAATAGATAAAAGGGTCGAAACGAAATGAGATTATATATATAGATGTGCATAGTTTTAAAAAAATGACATTGACTAACTTACAATTATTAATCAATCAAGAACAAATTAAAATACTATTATGGTTCATCCTCTTCGGTATGATCTTGATCTTTCCCATCACCACTATCATCTTCTATCGAATTGTAATCTGGTGATTGATCCGATGATTCGACATCTTCTTGTATTATTCCTTGAAACTCCTTATCTGCAAATTTTAATTTATCAGGACAATTGCGAGAGTCATGAGCACGAACATATTTCCGACAATAATTACAAAATCTTTTAGGTTTCTTTCTATTGGACTTTGCCTTTTCACACGGACTAATTAAACGCCTATTCCTCCCACAACCTTGTTCCTTATTCCACTAGGTGGTTTGTACAGTACTTTACTTGGTTAAGGTTGATGTAATACCTCTTCAAATACACCTTTTTTGTTGTATGAGGGATCAATTGGAAACTCATGAAAGATATTTGTTTTCAGCTGCTGAATATACTGATCAAGACAGTTTAGCTTGTCTGTATTCAACCTCAACCTATCAACATATTGCTGCATGTTGTCCATCACACAAGCTCTAATTATAGAATTTTCTGAACGGTCAACACAGTATCTATATTCCATACTAAACACCCTTTTCGGTAGGGCATCCTTATGCCATCATCCATGAATATATTGATTGGAAGTTTTTCAATCTTATGATGCCTGAATACACAAAACACATGTCTGCATAAATATCCGACACGCGTGAACGACATGTACTCACATGAAACTGAAATGTCCGACAAATTAATGGAATCCTGCAGAAATTAAATATAAAATTGTGAGAATGGAAATTGATAAAGAAAACATATTTTCTCAATAATTAAAATCATATAAATACACGCAAAACAAACTGATGCGGATGTGAATGTAGATACAACTTAGATGCAGTCTAAAGTTTTGAACATCTACTTAGTTTTAGTATTGGTATATAATTACGTCAACACTGAAAAATTAGGGTATGTTAAAATAATAATTAAATGCACCAATATGGTGAGGAAAAATCAACAAAAAAATATCTTAAAACTTGAATTGGTACATATATGTACATATAAAATATGAAATATATATTTGAGAAAATGATAACTAATAAAATCAGAAGGAACACTTATATACCTTAAATTCATTAAGGACATCAGACCTATTATCTTGATGTGTAATAATATAGTTTATAATTTCACCGTCTACCTCACGGTTTACAATTTAGCATAAAATTTGACACTTTTTGATTTCCTTCTGCACCTACAGGAAAATCTTCCTTGTGTATATCTCAGAAGCATGACGTTCTATTAGTAAACTTGTTAGAAAGATCGGAACACTAGTAGTGGTGTTGAATTATGTAAGGCCCCATTTCCGGAGACCTCACAGTTGGTCAATCACAGCAGTTAAAACATTACACATTATAAATATACAAACTTAAGCAGCGGAAATAATTTATCAAAAACCATTCGTTTCATTTAAATCACTATTGTTGAGCAATACATCAACGTTTAACTCATTACAAAAGAATTGTTTTACTGCATTACAAAACAACAGCAACATAAAATACGAATGGATGTCAGTCTTTTCCTACCGAATAGCTTCACCCTCGGCCATCCTCAGCAATAATTACATGCCAACTGAAAATGTATAAAAGTCAGCGTTGCTGAGTGAGTTCTAGTTTTAAAAGTAATAAAATACTTTATGTATGTTGTTTATGAAAATACTCTTTCTATGAAATACAACTCTTTACTTTGTATGCGAGCACGCATTAACTATATGAACAAATACTGTTCGTTCTCTTTACTGTATGCCTTGTGTGTTTTGTAATCTTTTATCTTTATCTTTACTTCCTGTATGGACCAATGAGCAATACCCTAAACTGTATGCGCGATGAAAACCAGTGATGGGCCATCTATATCCCTCAAAAGGGTTCTGTTTACTGTATACAAGGCTGACCCAAACACCTAGGATACGCTACAAAGGTCCTGCCAATCTCCAAGACTGGCCCTGTGTGCATAATAAGGTAGCTAACCCACAGCACAGTCGAGCTAACGACAACACGGTCATGTACCTCCTGTAAGCTTGCAAGACTTGTTAACATTTTATTAATGTTGATCTTCTTTTCTTTATTGCTCTTTCTCTTTATTATTACGATATACTTTACGTTACGATAATATACATAGCACGTAAAGTCACAAACTATAAGTAATAATAATAATAGCAATAATAATAATAAGGAACAATCATAAGGCAATCATAATCATGCATGAAACCCATCATTAATAAGCCCTATTCAAACATCGATCAAAACCCTAAGAGCACAAACTCCAAAGAATTCTGTAATAAATTCTAAGTGTTGGGCGCTTAGACACTATTTGGGCGCATGAGCCCTGTTTGGGCTTTCCGTTACTATGTAGGCGCATCAGTCAACACTTAACTGTTTTAAATCTTAGGCGCATAAACGATTCAGGCGCATGGGCACTATTCGGGCGTATGGACACTTAGGCGCATGCACTATTGGGGCGCATGGGCCATTCGGGCGCATGCACTATTGGGGCGCATGGCCCTACACTTAGTCGTCCGACTAATATTTCTTGGCGCATGGACCACTATTCAGGCGCATGGGTTATACTTAAATCCTTCTAAGGCATTTTTAGGTGTATGAGCCTTATCTAGGCGCATGAACCTTCTGTGTAATATGTTTCTAGTATGTTTTCAAACCCAATCATCAAACCCAATATGTTCTAAGCTTAACATGGCTATTCTAAACATGAACAACCTATAAGCATTCAAGAATCAACATCCAACATGCATAATACATACGGGCAAACATACATAAACTTTGTAAAATCATTATAATACATTTTCAGCCCAAAAGAGGGTTTAAAACAAGTAAAAACCGGGGGTCTGGAAACTCAGCTGGTGCAACTTGAGTGTTTCTTCCTTTCTAACCCTTTTGCAACTGAGTTCAAACACCTAAAAACACAACAAAACACACACACGGACACACACACAAGCACATAAGCATGTAACCGAGATAAAACCCGTCATAAACACTTAAAAACCTTGAATTCTTACCTTAAATTCTATTTCTTCTTTTTTTCTTCTTCAAAACCTGAAATTCTGCTCTCTCTCCCTCTAATCTGATTGAAAATGGTGATGTGAAGTGAGGGTGGGCGGCCATGCCCACCTTTAGACCAAATTTTTGTGTACTTTTGTTCTTTTTATATTTTAACCCCTCAACATGGGTTCATTGACATTTCCTACTATTGTTCTTCATTTCTTATCGTTCTTTTAAAAGAATAACCGGGTGTTACAAGTCCACCCCCCTTAAATAGGTCTCGTCTCCGAAACCAGTTATTCTTCGAACAAACGTGGGTAATGTTGTCTCATTTCTTCCTCAGTCTCCCACGTTGACTCGGATCCCTTCCTGTGCTTCACTGTACACGCACAAGAGGAAACACTTTATTTCTCAGCCTCTTCTCTTTTCTATCGATGATTGCCACTGATTGCTCCACGTAATTGAGCCTTTCGTCTACTTTGATATCTTCCAGTGGAATAATCACATCTTCATCAGCTAAGCACTTTCTCAGGTGAGATACATGGAAGTCGGGTGAATTTCACTTAACTCATCTAGTAATTCCAATCTATAGGCCACCTCTCCTACTCGAGCAATAATTCGGAAATGTTGGACCAAAACAACCAATGAGCCAAGATCAGAAAACCTCTAAGTCCCACATGGTATCATAACAACTGCTGAAAGACTCATCAGCAGTTTGACAAGTGCTGAAGACTTCAACAGCTGAAGATCAAGTGCTGAAGATTCCAACAGCTGAAGAACTAAAGTGCTGAAGTACAACAGCTGAAGAACACAAGTGCTGAAGCTGAAAGACCAAAGTACTGAAGTACAACAGCTGAAGAGTTTACAAGTGCTGAAGATCAACAACTGATGTACAAAGTCTGAAGACAAAGACTGAAGACATCAGCTGATGATATCTACTGAAGTCATCAGCTGATGAAACATCTGAAGGTCAAAGTCTGAAGATCAAGTACTGAAGCGTCAGTAGTTTGTCACAACTGCTGAAGAGTACTTCTTCAGTAGTTGTGATATCAGTAGTTTTATATTTCTAGTTTCAGTAGTTTTATATTTCTAGTTTTAGTAGTTTTATGTTTCAGTAGTCTTGTAAAACGACTGAAGAGCTTGTTCTTCAGTCGTTGTAGTTTTAGTAGTTTTATTTTGTACTTAACACTCTGATATGTTCTCAGTAGTTGTGAACATTTCAGTGGTTTGTTAAGAGTTAGTTATTTTTGTATTAGATCTGCCAGTTGTCACTTTCCGTGATAACAACAGTGATTGTTGCACTCTATATAAGGAGTGACAACCTATTGTAATATGTGTGAAGAATGAATGGAATGAATGAATGATTTGATTAGAAATATTCTACATCTATAAACATTCCTTGAAATCAGAAATATATATTCTCTCCCTATAACCGTATGTGCTCTTAATGCATACAAGTATCGATTGCTTGCGACAAATTGTCTAATTCTTGTTCGTATTCCGCTGCTTTGAACTCTAATACATCAAACTTGTGATCGCTGATCCTGTCAAATGGTGTCAGAGCAGGTTAATCATTGATCGATCTAATAATTGATCATTGAAACTGCTATTCCAGATCTAAGTTTGATTGAATTAGCTTTTGTTTTTGCAAGAAACGGTTATAGAGATTGAATTTTCTGTATTTCTGGTCATTCATCCTGAGATCTTTTCTTGGTGTTCATTGAGTTTGTTGTGGTCTGTGTAAAATTTTTAAAAGCTTGAATTAAATTGTTTCTGAACTGAAAATGACTACTCCCTCCAATGATCCTCACAATACTGGTTCCTCAACCAAGCCACCAATGCTGGTTAGGAATGAGTATAACATATGGCAAAGACGAATGCTCCATCACCTGTCTGTTAATAGCGCAGGTTGTTGGACATCAGTGGTACATGGTCCACACAAGCCTATGGTGAATAACCCGGAAACCAATCAAATGGTTCCGAAGAGGAGGGAGCAATACTCAGATGAGGATAAGAAGTTGCTTGAAATTGATGCAAAAGCCCATGGAATTCTGGCCATGGCATTGCCAAATGAAATCTATTCTGGGCTAATGCATCATGAAACTGCCCATGACCTCTGGAATGCCTTGAAAGAACAATTTGGAGGAACAGATGAGGTCTTGGCAAATAATAGAGAAATCCTCGCCCAACAATATGAGACATTTTCTCATAGAAAGGGTGAGACACTGACTCAACAATATGAGCGGTTCTCTTGTTTGATCTCTGAATTAAAAATGGTCAAACTTGAGTACACTAATATCCAGATGAATAACAGATTTCTCAGATCACTGCCTGAGAGATGGGACACATATACTATTGTCCTACGCTCTAGTGCAAGTTTGGACAAACTATCTCTCACCCAACTCCATGGGAAACTGCTCACGTTTGAGAGAGAGATAGAACAGAAGAGAAAGCTGTCTTCATCTGGAAAGCTCGCTGAAGACTTTGTACCAGGCAACACTGCCTTGGTGGGTCATGAGTCAGAATATGCTTCATCTGAATGCCAGTATGATGAGCATATTAATTTCTCTTCAAGCACTTCTGATCCTGCATTCGTGAGTGTTGATGGTCAGTTTACCTGGTGTAATAATGACAATCTATGCTTTATTATGGATGATCTCAAGGGGATTGCTGATGATGACTTAGAAGAGATGGATATTTTGAGCCAAATGGCCCTGATAAATATCAGATCTCAGAAGTTCTATAAAAGAACTGGAAGAAAATTCCTAGGACTCTCTGGCAAACCAAGTTGGTTTTGACAAGAGCAAGTTGAGGTGTCACAAATGCCAAAGGCTTGGACACTTTTCAAGAGAGTGTAGATCAACTGGATCTAACTCCACTGCACCCTTTGTGACTTTTCCTGGCAATAGTCAACAACACAGAGGGCAACATCCTGTCACTTCTAGTCATCATCCTCAACAACAATCTTCGGCATATTTGTTCCTCAGGGTCAAATGCCATATCCGTACCCTTGTTATTACATGCCACAGTCAAATCAAGTTCAAGTTCCTATGGCACCACAACCTCATGCACTACCAGAACCTCAGTCATCCCAATCTCATCAACAAACTCAACCTCAACAACACAGCTTTTTCACCCCAGGAGTGGTTGACTGGAGCAGTTTACCAGATGACTTGTCTGGTCATGACCAACTGTTCTCAGGTGCTGGTCAACATGGTGGTGACAGTCCTTTTGGGAATCTAGCTCTTATGGCTTTGGAGTCTGCTGATACTTCATTTTCTAATGCCTCTACACCTCAGGTATCACAGGTATCCTCTGAGGCAAAAGCCAAATTATGTTCTGAACCATGCATAGCAGCATTTGCTTCCATTAGAGAAGCAAATGTAGCTCTAATTAATAAGAACATTGAGCTAGAACAAATAATTTCCAAAAACAAAGCTGAGTTTAAGTCTGTGCTTAAAGATAAAAATGATGAGATTTATAAACTGAATTGCCAAATAATTGATGATAAGGCTAGAGAAGAGGTACTTCTAGAGAGTACAAAGATCTCAAAGAAACCCTTGCAGTTACCCAGGTAGAGTGTGATAGATGGGTACAATCATGCAAAGGTTTTGAAATGCTTCTTAGTAAGCAATCTGCTTCCAATGTGAAGTTTGGAATTGGTTACAATCACACTGCTCCACCTACAGATTTTACCCCAAGAGCAGAGGTAGAATCTGATGGTGAGAGTGATAACCAATCCATCACATCATGTGATCTACCTTCTGATACAACACAATCAGAAGTAGCAGTCAGCATCAAGCCCTCTTTGAACTTATCAGCTGATGTTGATGGTTCAAATGCTGACACTCACATGATCAATGAGTTGATCAACTCAGGAGTTAATTCTGAAGGTCCTGAAAGGACTAGAGAGCAGGATTTAACACCTGAAGTTCAAACTTCAACTGCTGTCAGTACTGAAGAGAAGAAAACTGCCAGTAGAAAGAGTTTGAAGTCTACTAAAGAGGCAGTCAAGAAAGCAAACAATGCTTCCAAAGCATTGAAGAACAAGTCTTCAGTTGCTTCACCTCTTTAGTTGATGATCAACCTAAGATGAAGAAGAAACCATGTGAAGTATGTGGTTTGTTCAATCATCTTACAGACTCCATATGAAGTTCTCCATCATTTGGCTCCTCTGATTTCATTTTTTAAAGCATTTGGGTGTCCCTGTTTTATTCTCAACACAAAGGATCAACTCCATAAGTTTGATCCTAAGGTGGATGCAGGGTATTTTGTTGGTTATTCATCTACTTGCAAGGCATACAGAGTCTTCAACTGCAGAACAAAGATGGTTGAAGAAACTCTACATGTTAAGTTCAATGAATCTCCAAAGGACAAGATTCCACAAAGCCCTGTGGAGTTATTTGATTTGGACATACTGCAATATGTTCCCTATCAAACTCCTGCTGTTGCTCCTGTCAACAGTTCACCACCTGGTGGTACTGCTGATGATGATGATGATTGCAGTACTCACCTCTCCAGGTTTAGTGATTAGCTGCCTGATTCAGCTAGACCTGATGTTCCTGTAGCTCCAGTAGCACCATCCACAACAAATGATGATGAGATCTCTTCGAATTCAACTTCCTTTGAATTACCATCCACTGATTGGTTTCAAGGAAATGATTCACCATCACCATCTGTTACTGCTGAGCCTGCTACAAACACTTGCACAGATCTCATTGTGTATCAAGATCTGAAGAATCACCCTATGTCTCAAATCATTGGTGATATCACTGCTGGTGTATCAACAAGAAGTCAATTGTCAAATTTCTGCTTCTATGCTCTCTTCATCAGTCAGCAAGAGCCAAAGAATTATCACATTGCTTTAAAGGACAATGGATGGGTTGATGCCATGCAGCTTGAGCTTCTTCAGTTCAAGAAACAGCAAGTGTGGGAACTGGTTCCTCTACCTCCAGGTAAGTGTGCAATAGGCGCTAAATGGGTGTTTAGGAACAAAACTGATGAAAATGGGCTTATTGTTAAGAACAAGGCCAGACTGGTTGTTCAGGGGTTTGCACAAGAAGAAGGTATTGATTATGATGAAACCTTTGCCCCTGTAGCCAGACTGGAAGCAATTCGATTGTTTTTAGCTTATGCTGCTTATCAAAACCTTAAAGTTTTTCAAATGGATGTCAAAAGTGCATTTTTGTACGGAAAAATTAAAGAAGAGGTTTATGTATGTCAACCTCCAGGCTTTGAGGACAATAAACATCCTAATTGGTTGTATAAGCTTGATAAGGCTCTTTATGGGTTAAAACAAGCTCCTAGAGCCTGGTATGAGACATTATCAAACTTTCTTCTGGAAAACAATTTCACTAGAGGCTCCATAGATAAGACTTTATTCATTAAGAAAGCTGGACAGCATAATCTACTTGTTCAAATTTATGTAGATGATATCATTTTTGCATCCTCTGATCCAAAGTTGTGTGATGCCTTTACAAAGTTGATGCAACAGAAGTTTGAAATGAGTGCCATGGGAGAATTACAGTTCTTTCTGGGGTTGCAAATCAAACAAAAGGCTGATGGAATTTTCATTCATCAGTCCAAATACACAAAAGATCTTTTGCAAAAGTTTGATTTACAAAACTATAAGCCCTGTTCTACCCCCATGTGCAGCACCACACAACTGGATACAGATCAGAAAGGTAAAGTGGTTGATGAAACACTTTACAGATGTATGATTGGGTCCTTGATGTATTTAACAGCTTCTAGACCAGATATTATGTTTGCTACATGTGTTTGTGCTAGATTTCAGGCTGCACCTAAAGAGTCTCATCTGATTGCAGTCAAGAGGATCTTTAGATATCTGCAAGGCACTCCATCTCTAGGTTTATGGTATTCTACTGGACATTCTGGTAAATTAGTTGCTTTTTCTGACAGTGACTATGCAGGGTGTAAGTTGACCAGGAAATCAACTTTTGGTGGATGTCAATTCCTAGGCAACTGCTTGATTTCTTGGCAGAGCAAGAAACAGACCTCAGTTGCTACATCAACTGCTGAAGCAGAGTACATTGCTGCTGCAAGTTGTACATCTCAGGTACTCTGGCTTCAAAACCAACTTTTGGACTATGGCATTACAGAGACTAAGACTCCATTGTTAATGGATAGTGCTTCAGCTCTTTGCATTGTCAAAAATCCAGTCCAGCACTCTAGGACCAAACATATAGAGATCAGACATCATTTTATAAGGGATTGTTTTGAAAAAGGTCTGATTGATCCTAAGTTTGTGCCTAGTGCTGATGAGCTTGCAGACATTTTTACTAAGCCTTTGGATAGTTCAACTTTCCAAAACCTGGTGTTAAGGCTGGTATGCTGCAGCTAGAATAAGTGACAACTACTGATGATCTTAGTAATAAGTACTGATGATCATTAGTAACTATATCACATATAAGTACTGATGAGCTCTTTTACCCTCAGCAGTTTCTATAACTACTGAAGGCTAAATGTCTCACAAGTACTGCAGTACTTCATCTGTTCTAAACTACTGACATAGTTACAACTACTGATGCAGTTACAACTACTGCAATCAGTAAAAACAGATAAGTACTGATGTCCTATGAAACAACTGAACTCAGCCAAAAGGCTGATGAATGTGTTGAGGACAGTATGAAACAGCTGAAAAGCTAAGAATTGACGAAAACAGCTGAAGAGAACTTTCTCTTCAGTCGTTTGTACAACTGCTGTTTCATTCTAAACAACTGAAACAAAACCACTGTCTTCAGTAGTTTTATAACTACTGATGACTAATACCAGTCTTCAGTTGTTTACAACAGCTGATGACAAAACCACTGTCCTCAGTAGTTTCATAACTCTGATGACAAACACCAAGTCCTCAGTTGTTTCAATCATCTGAAGTCAAAAACAACGGTCTTCAGTAGTTTTCTAACTTCTGATGCCTAACACCACGACTTCAGCTGTTTCAACGTCTGAAAGGATAATACCATGTCAACGGTCGTTTAAAACTACTGATGACTAATACCACATCCTTCAGTCGTTTTCTTACCCGTACCCTAAATATCCCTGACCTAAGCTCTCAATGCTTCATCTTCTTCAAACCTAACGTTCCTCTCCAAAACTTCCCTTTTCTCAATGGCGTCCATGCAAATTAAACCGCGACACAACTGTGTTGCCTACCTCACTAAATCGCCCATCTGGACTAAGTTCGATACTGCTATCGATCTTATGGTTCAGTCCCAATACAACACGGCATTTCTTCTGAATCCCATACTACATGCCGAATCCCTGCACCAATTTTGGATGAACGTTACTGTTACCACTGGGGAAAACAACACACCATCCCTCCAGTCGGTCGTAAACAACAAAGAAGTAGTCATCACTCCTGCAATAATCCGCAAAATTCTTCATCTGAATGATGCTCGTTCTCCTGCTGGATATCCAAAGGGCACCACAGATCTATCCTTTGCCCAACATGGATATCAAGGCGATCTCAGTGCCTCCACTATCTTGAAGAAAACACTTTAATGACGCTGAGCGCCTAATCTATCACATGGTGAATGTATGTTTGGCCCCTAAGACGTCGTCTTGGGATCAAATGTCGACGAAATGGCAGCAGGTAATGTATTCTATTCTTGAGCAACAACCGCTAAACTTTTCAGAAATAATATTTTCAGAGCTCAAGGATATGGCTCAAAAACTAACTGCCAACCGTTGGATACTATATCCAAGGTTCATAATGGCCATCATTACAAACCAGCTTAATGCTGAGGGACTTGTTGGCTTGGGAGTCCCTGCTACGGCTGTTTTGCCGGAAGTATACTCCCGGCACAACTCTGACCAGACACTTAAAATGGCTGCCAAGCTGCGAAAACCCACGCAGCTGGAACCCACAGCCACCACCTCCAAATCAAAAGTCCCCACCAAACCCACCAAAAAGAACCCAAACGGCTACTCAGGGAATTGAGTCCCCTGAGGATGCCCCTGCAACACAAACGCAGGATATATCCACTAGTCCAAACCCCCTAGTGGATACAATGACTCTTCCAGCCATAGCCGCCTCAGGCTTCCTCTCAACAGGAGCCTGCAGCAACCACAAAAGGGGTACCTACATATCTGGGATCTTCCTCACTTGAGGGGATTGCCATTGAAGAGCACCAACCTCCCCAGGTGCACACTGCTTCTATCCCTTCACCCCAACAACCGCCCCTCACAGCCCAACTTTAATCGTTGCACAGTGTGCTGACTCAACTGCACTCCTCACCCCCTCCCAACAACCACTTACTACTGGGAATACCTCTACAATTGAGGGGGAGGAACACAGTGCACTTGAGAACCCACAGCACAGGGGTTTACCACTTCTATCTCCTGGTGTAGACAAGGAGCTTAGAATATCTAGTGAGGCTGCCACCTCCTCTGACTCAGCACATGATCAGAATGAGGCTGGTAATATTGCTAAGATCTCACTAGAGGCAACAGCTGATGATGGACACTGTCCTGAGGCTGGAAGTCCCCAGTACCAAGCACAAGGGGCACATGCATCAACTGGTCTACACCCAGTGCATGTAAATCCTGCTCTAAGCAGGAGGTCAGATGATTCAGCTTCGGCTGATGATGACCTGGGTTTCTTCTACGATGTTCTTGCCCAGAACACAATCCTTGAAGAGAAGGTCAGTAGGCTGCAAAACCTACTTGATCAACTCTCACAAGGAGAAAGACCATCTGCCTCTTCCCACCCACAGATGGCACCTTCACTTGAAGGTTTCCCAAACACTGAGCCACTCCAAACTCAACCACCCCTGCCTCTGCTTCAGGCCCTACTTCTCAGGAACAGAACCCTCCTGAGCAAATAGGTGCTGTACTTCAAAATTCTCTCCCTCTCATCACACCTATAATCACTGATATTGTGAGTAAAGCCCTTGATGAGAGGCTTTCCTCCACTTTACAGCCCCTGATTGATGCTGCTGTACAAAAGACTCTTTCTGCGGTACAAACCCCTTCCTCCAATGCATCCAAAAAGGGGGAGAGTACTGCAGTGAAAGAAAAGAAGAGGAAAAGATCCGAGGAAAAGAAGGAAGCGAAGAAAGCCCAAAAGGAGGAGAAAGAACAGCAACCACTGCTCACCTACAAGCGAAAGAAAGGTGCTGATGATCATATTGCTGAAGATAAAGCCTTGGAGCTACTGATAAAAGAGGCTGATGCCGAACACAGCAGATCAATGGACAACATCATTGATCAGCTGTTTAGGCAAGGCCATGACACCAATAAACTTGACTCTGAGATTCGACGATTAGAGATTGAAGAAATCCAGAAATATGGGCAAGTTATGAAGTGTTAGAAAGAGAAAGGCTTGAGATCATGATTAGATTTATTGCAAAATATCTTGGAATATCAATGATCGAAATCAAAGCTTGGTCCAGGGACAGTATCTTGGCAATCACCACCAAGATCTGTTCGTCTGAAGCATATACTAAGGGGCTTGTTATTGAAGCTTTAAATGAAGCGGTGCTGGGGCAGGACTGAGCTAGCCAAGAAATCAAAAGCCACACTCACCTCAAGAATGCTAGAACAGCCTGTAAACATTCCCACACACCAAAACCACCCAAATCACAACCCACCAAACCAACTCCCTTACCCTCGAACCCATACCGATGATATACCCTTGAAGAAGAAGAGAAGGATATTGAGGCTAGAAGATGATGATGAAGATAGGCTGCCACTCTCAGCTGTGATTCAGTTGCCTAAGGCCACAAGTCACTCCTCAGCAGTTACTCCTGAAGTCCAGAGACAAATGGTTAAAGTGAAGCTAGAAGAAGAAGAGCTTCATAAACAGCATGATGAGGAATTGCTGAAGAGAGTTGACAAAGCTTATGCAGCCACATCTTCTATCATCAATATGAAGAAGCAAGCCCTCAGACTTTACACTCTCAGGCATACCTTTCAATAACAAAAGGAAAGAGTGAGGATTTGGCCTGATCCCAGGGTCTCTCACAGAATTCATAAGAAAAATATACCTCAGAGATACATTGGCCAGGTGAAAAAGATCGTAGATGAAGTGATCTCTCTGGTCTTTGTAGTTTCACCCTGGGAAATCCTAGAGGACTTCAAGAAAGCCTACAAAGCTAATCTAACCCCTAGAAGATGCTGGAAAACAAAATAGTGAAAAAGGGGTTAGTTTACAAGAGGCTTGAGGAAGTCAGAAAAATGAGCTCCAGTTGTTCCTAGAGGGTAATCACCTGGATGAGTTTGCTTACAGAATAATAACAACTGTGGAGCTAAAGAATGGGAAACAGGCCAAATATCTGTCTGAGTATTATGGCCTGAATCATTGTTTGAAGGAGGTGCTGAAGAGCTAACCATGGAGGAACAAATCACCTTCCTTGAGGCCTACACAAGAGAGTCGTACAGACTCATTATTGGGAAGTGAATCTCATGAATCGGATAACAACTCTGTGTCCTGTTCCCCAAAACAGAGTTCCCATTCATACTCTGCCAAACAAATATTTGAGGTTTCTTCCCAGGCCGGAGCTTACATGGGTCATCTTCTCTACTGATCAAGAAGGAAAAAGACCAACACTTTGCCAACAATAAGTGGGACAACGAATAATTTAGAGGTTTTGGCTGCATTGGTTCAGGGGGAGTTTGTTGGAACCAAAAGAACCAATGAGCCAAGATTAGAAAACCTCTAAGTCCCACATGGTATCACAACAACTGCTGAAGACTCATCAGCAGTTTGACAAGTGCTGAAGACTTCAACAGCTGAAGATCAAGTGCTGAAGATTCCAACAGCTGAAGAACTAAAGTGCTGAAGTACAATAGCTGAAGAACACAAGTGCTGAAGCTGAAAGACCAAAGTACTGAAGTACAACAGCTGAAGAGTTTACAAGTGCTGAAGATCAACAACTGATGTACAGAGTCTGAAGACAAAGACTGAAGACATCAGCTGATGATATCTACTGAAGTCATCAGCTGATGAAACATCTGAAGGTCAAAGTCTGAAGATCAAGTACTGAAGCGTCAGTAGTTTGTCACAACTGCTGAAGAGTACTTCTTCAGTAGTTGTGATATCAGTAGTTTTATATTTCTAGTTTCAGTAGTTTTATGTTTCAGTAGTCTTGTAAAACGCTGAAGAGCTTGTTCTTCAGTCGTTGTAGTTTCAGTAGTTTTATATTTTGTACTTACACTCTGATATGTTCTCAGTAGTTGTGAACATTTCAGTGGTTTGTTAAGAGTTAGTTATTTTTTATTAGATCTGCCAGTTGTCACTTTCCGTGATAACCAGTGATTGTTGCACTCTATATAAGGAGTGACAACCTATTGTAATATGTGTGAAGAATGAATGGAATGAATGAATGATTTGATTAGAATATTCTACATCTATAAACTTTCCTTGAAATCAGAAATATATATTCTCTCCCTATAACCGTATGTGCTCTTAATGCATACAAGTATCGATTGCTTGCGACAATTGTCTAATTCTTGTTCGTATTCCGCTGCTTTGAACTCTAATACATCAAACTTGTGATCGCTGATCCTGTCAATGGTGTCAGAGTAGGTTAATCATTGATCGATCTAATAATTGATCATTGAAACTGCTATTCCAGATCTAGTTTGATTGAATTAGCTATTGTTTTTGCAAGAAACGGTTATAGAGATTGAATTTTCTGTATTTCTGGTCATTCATCCTGAGATCTTTTCTTGGTGTTCATTGAGTTTGTTGGGTCCTGTGTAAAATTTTTAAAAGCTTGAATTAAATTGGGGCGCATGGGCCATTCGGGCGCATGCACTATTGGGGCGCATGGCCCTACACTTAGTCGTCCGACTAATATTTCTTGGCGCATGGACCACTATTCAGGCGCATGTTATACTTAAATCCTTCTAAGGCATTTTCAGGTGTATGAGCCTTATCTAGGCGCATGAACCTTCTGTGTATATGTTTCTAGTATGTTTTCAACCCAATCATCAAACCCAATATGTTCTAAGCTTAACATGGCTATTCTAAACATGAACAACCTATAAGCATTCAAGAATCAACATCCAACATGCATAATACATACGGGAAAACATACATAAACTTTGTAAATTCATTATAATACATTTTCAGCCCAAAAGAGGGTTTAAAACAAGTAAAAACCGGGGGTCTAGAAACTCAGCTGGTGCAACTTGAGTGTTTCTTCCTTTCTAACCCTTTTGCAACTGAGTTCAAACACCTAAAAACACAACAAAACACACACACACGGACACACACACAAGCACATAAGCATGTAACTGAGATAAAACCCGTCATAAACACTTAAAAACCTTGAATCTTACCTTAAATTCTATTTCTTCTTTTCTTCTTCTTCAAAACCTGAAGTTCTGCTCTCTTCTCCCTCTAATCTGATTGAAAATGGTGATGTGAAGTGAGGGTGGGCGGCCATGCCCACCTTTAGACCAACTTTTTGTGTACTTTTGTCCTTTTTATATTTTTAACCCCTCAACATGGGTTCATTGACATTTCCTACTATTGTTCTTCATTTCTTATCATTCTTTTAAAAGAATAACCGGGTGTTACAAGTCCACCCCCCTTAAATAGGTCTCGTCTCCGAAACCAGTTATTCTTCGAACAAACGTGGGTAATGTTGTCTCATTTCTTCCTCAGTCTCCCACGTTGACTCGGATCCCTTCCTGTGCTTCCACTGTACACGCACAAGAGGAAACACTTTATTTCTCAGCCTCTTCTCTTTTCTATCGATGATTGCCACTGATTGCTCCACGTAATTGAGCCTTTCGTCTACTTTGATATCTTCCAGTGGAATAATCACGTCTTCATCAGCTAAGCACTTTCTCAGGTGAGATACATGGAATGTCGGGTGAATTCCACTTAACTCATCTAGTAATTCCAATCTATAGGCCACCTCTCCTACTCGAGCAATAATTCGGAAAGGGCCTATATATCTTGGGCTCAACTTGCCCCGCTTCCTAAATTGGATAATACCCTTCCAAGGTGAGACCTTCAACATAACCCGGTCACCCACCTGGAATTCGATCGGTCTGCGGTATTTATCGGCATACGAATTCTGCCTATCTTTAGCTGCCTTCATGAAGGCTTTAATCTTCTCAAGCTTCTCAGTCGTAGCCTCAGTTACCTCGACACTCCCCAATTCCTTTTGACCAATATCACCCCCCCAACGGTGTTTTGCATCTCTTACCGTATAACATCTCATATGGTGGCATACCAATGTTGGCATGATAGCTGCTGTTGTACGAGAATTCAGCTAACGGTAAGTGGTCATCCTAACTTCCCCCAAAATCAATCACACATGCCCAAAGCATGTCTTCCAGTGTTTGAATGGTCCTTTCTGACTGACCATCAGTTTGGGGATGATAAGCCGTGCTAATATGTAACCTCGTCCCCATGGCATCGTGGAATTTCTTCCAGATTTAGAGGTAAAACCGGGTGTCACGATCAGACACAATGGACACCGGCACACCATGATGAGTTACAATCTCTTTGATGAATAGGTCAGCCAACCTCTCGGATGAATATGCCTTGCGGATCGGTAGGAAGTGAGCACTTTTCGTCAAACGGTCAACAATCACCCATATGACATTGTACCTCTTCGGAGTACGTGGCAGCTTCGTAATGAAATCCATAGTGATCCAAGGGTTGGATCTTCCCATACGGCTTTTGATGTTCGGCCTTCACTTGCGAATAAGTAAGGCACTTACTCACATACTCCACCACGTCACGCTTCATACCCGGCCACCAATAATCTTTCTTCATATCTTGATACATTTTTGTGGCACCAGGGTGGATGGAGTATCGAGTTTTGTGGGCTTCATCCATTATCTTCACCCGTAGATCCCCAAAACGAGGAATCCACACCCGTCCAAATCGAGTTTTAACAACAAGTGTGTTTTCACCCAACTCCCCAACCAGACCTCTCATTCTTTCAGAGTTTAGATGATCCTCTTTTAATGCCTTATCTTGAAACTCCTTGAATTGCTTCATTACATCAAATGTCATGATTAGTTGATATACTTTCACCCGAATTGGCTCGGGCCTCTCCTTTTGGCTAAGAGCATCAGCCACCACGTTGGCTTTGCCCGGATGGTAATAGATCTCGCAATCGTAATCCTTTATAAGCTCTAACCATCGTCTCTTCCTCATGTTCAGATCCTTCTGCTCGAAGAAGTACTTCAAGCTCTTGTGGTCAGTGAAAATGGTACACTTCGTCCCGTACAGATAGTGCCTCCAAATCTTTAGTGCAAAGACCATGGCTGCTAGCTCCAAGTCATGAGTAGGGTAATTGACCTCATGAACTTTCAGTTGCCGGGATGCGTAGGCTATCACCTTCCCTCTCTACATTAATACGCATCCCAACCCGAAGTAGGAAGCATCTGAATAAACCACCAAATCCTCGCTTTCTTCGGGTAATGACAGAACAAGAGCTTGAGTCAACATTGCCTTTAGCTCCTCGAAAGCCTACTCTTGAGCTTGACACCATATAAACTTTACATCCTTTCGGGTCAATTTGGTTAGTGGAGAAGCGATCTTGGAAAAGTCTTGAATGAACCTTCGATAATATCCCGCTAACCCCAAGAAACTACGAATCTCGGATGGTATCCTTGGAGACTTCCATTGCACCACTGCCTCCAACTTTGCGGGATCTACCATAATCCCCTCGAGATTTATCACGTGACCTAAAAATTGAACCTCACGCAACCAGAACACGCACTTGGAGAATTTGGCATACAACTTCTCCCTTCTTAAGGTTTCCAACACCTCCCGAATATGACCGACATGCTCTTCTTCGCTCTTCGAGTAGATCAGAATATCATCAATGAACACAATCACTGATCTATCTAACATAGGCCGACACACCCGATTCATCAAGTCCATAAAGGCAGCTGGCGCGTTAGTTAGACCAAAAGACATAACGAGGAACTCGTAGTGTCCATAATGCGTACGGAAAGCTGTCTTAGGAATGTCTTGTTCCTTCACCTTCAATTGATGGTACGAGAACCAACTAGCACCTTGGAGCTGATCAAACAAATCATCAATCCTCGGTAAGGGGTATTAGTTCTTCACTGTCAGCTTGTTCAGCTCACGGTAGTCGATGCACATCCTCATGCTACCGTCTTTCTTCTTCACAAACAGGACCGGAGCACCCCAAGAGGAGATACTCGGTCTAATGAACCCCTTATCGAGCAGCTCTTGCAACTGCTCCATCAGCTCTTTCATTTCTGTCGAAGCTAACCGATACGGTGCTTTGGCAACGGGTTGAGCACAGGGTATCAGATTAATTTGGAACTCAATCTCGCGATCCTGTGGCACGCCGGGTAAGTCTTCCAGGAATATGTCCGGAAAGTCGCACACCAATGGTACCTCGGATAATTGCGGTACCGACGCACCCACATCTTTTACGCATGCCAGGTTGGCACTACATCCACGTCTTATGCACTTCCCCGCCACCGCCATCGAAATCATCTTCTAGATCGTAGTAACGCGATCTCCATAAATCGTAACCAAACTCCCATAAGGCGCAACTAATCGAATCATCTTCTTGCGACATACTATGTTTGATTCATAGGTTGCTAACCAGTCCATCCCTAGTACTACATCAAATCCACCTAAGGGTATCACGTGTAACCTAGCAGCAAACCTATGACCTTCTAGTTCTATGGCACAGTCCTCTATCACATCAGTAATTCTAGCGGACTTACCAATAGCAGTTTCTACATCGAATGGTGTATGACCTTTCTACTACTAACAGGTAACTTAGCACAAAAAGTAGTGGAAATAAAACTCCTCCTAGCACCGGAATCAAACAATACAGAGGCATAAATTTGGTTTACTAGAAACATACCTGAAACAACATTAGGATCAGCTCTGGCTTCCTCCGGGTCATAGTGTAAGATCTAGCACTTGCCCTCTGCCCTCCTTCCTCTGGCTTCTTCTTCTCCGCTCTAAAGCTCTCCACCCTCGGCTTCTTACAGTCTCTAGCGTAGTGGCCAGGCTGGCCACACCTGAAGCATACATTCATTCCCATCCTGCACTCACCGGTATGCTCCCTTCCACATTTGCCACACTTCTTCAACCCTGTACCAGCTGTGACCACATGTCGGTCACCCACCTTCGCCACCTTATTGTTTGGAGCGGCTCCACCATGTCCAAATCGTTTCCCATTCTAGTTCCGGTCACCACCACCCTTCTTGTTCACCTCAGCCGCCACCACCTCGCGCTAATCATATAATCTATAGCCAAATCAACCGCCGACTTAAAAGTGCTCGGCCGGGCGGCGATCATATGCCTACGGATATCCGTCGGCAGCCCCTGGATGTATCTCTTAATCTTTCGTGACAGTGGTGTCACATGATCGGGCACCAGCCGCGCTATTTCATTGAATTTTGTGGTGTACTGCTGGTGTGTCATTGTTCCCGCCTCCAGCTGCAGGAACTCTCTTTTCACCTTATCCATCTCTCTGTGGGGATAGAATTTCTCATCACTAACTTCTTCAGTTCAAGCCATCTCATTCTCCCAATGGCCCTGCTCCCATCGGCTTGGACAATGTTGTCCCACCAGCACAAAGCCGAGTCCATGAAAGAGTGGGTAGCGAACTTCACCTTTTGGTCTTCACGACACTCACTGATATCAAGAATAGCCTCATTTCCCTCACCCACCGGTGAGCAGCTGTAGCAGTGTCGTTTCCATTGAAAGTAGGGGGCTTGTATCTCATAAACGCCCCATAGTTACAGCCTCGGGCCGCCTCCGGCGCAGGCTCCTCTTCTTCCTTTCCTCATCATCAGAGAGAACCGTTTCCGGATCTGGTTGCTCCCGTCCTCGAGAGGACCTGTTTCTCTTCTTTCTTTCCCTTCCCTTACTGCCTTGATCACTTCAGTCACCATAGACGGTAGAATCGTCTGCATGACCTGATGAACTTCCTCCATCACACCCTCCTTTACTGAGGCCCTCAGATTGGCGCTCTCGTCGCCACCCTCTGGATGAGGGGTCTCTGGTTCTTCGTGAGCACTTTCTCGACTCTAGGTCTCCCTCTCTTGGGTCGCGGAGCAGCACCGTGACCTCCACTACGAGAGGCTTTCGAAGATCTACCACCAGCCATCCTCTAAACGCACACTATAAGATTCAAACACAACGCGGTCATTCAAGGTAACACTCAGTTTATGTCAAGTATAGTAAGTCCCTAATTACATTGGCCTTGTGATTAGCCACTTACTTTACTCTTCATACCCCAAGCATTTTCTATGCATTTTCTATCCTGACTTAATTAGTATCTAAATCTACTAAGAGCACATAAATCAAATAGCATGCGCACATAATACGGGTTAACATTAAGAAAAGACACACCTGATGGCACGTAGCTACTCGGCTGACATCCCTCCATTCGTCCCATTTTCAGTTTAAGTTTAGGTTTTAAAAGTTTATTTAACCCATGTCTCTTAAACTTTGCTTTGATACCAACTTGTAAGGCCCCGTTCTCAGAGACCTCACAGTTGGTCAATCACAGCATTAAAACATTACACATTATAAATATACAAACTTAAACAGCGGAAATAATTTATCAAAAACCATTCGTTTAATTTAAATCACTGTTTTTGAGCAATACATTAACGTTTAACTAATTACAAAAGAATTGTTTTACTGCACTACAAAACAACAGCAACATAAAATACGAATGGATGTCAGTCTTTCCCTGTCGAATAGCTTCACCCTCGTGCCATCCTCAGCAATAATTACCTGCCAACTGAAAATGTATAAAAGTCAGTATTGCTGAGTGAGTTCTAGTTTTAAAAGTAATAAAATACTTTATGTATGTTGTATATGAAAATACTCTTTCTATGAAATACAACTCTTTACTTTGTATGCGAGCACGCATTAACTATATGAACAGATATTGTTTGTTCTCTTTACTGTATGCCTTGTGTGTTCTGTAATCTTTTATCTTTATCTTTCACTTTCTGTATGGACCAATGAGCAATACCCTAAACTGTATGCGTGATGAAAACCGGTGATGGGTCATCTATACCCTCAAAAGGGTTTGTTTACGGTATACAGGCTGACCCAAACACCTAGGGTACGCTACAAAGGTCCTACCAATCTCCAAGACTGGCCCTGTGTGCATAATAAGGTAGCTAACCCACAGCACAGTTGAGCTAACGACAACACGGTCATGTACCTCCTGTAAGCTTGCAAGACTTGTTAACATTTTATTAATGTTGATCTTTTTCTTTATTGCTATTTCTCTTTATTATTACGATATACTTTACGTTACGATAATATACATACCACGTAAAGGCACACACTATAAGTAATAATAATAAAATATAGCAATAATAATAATAAGGAACAATCATAAGGCAATCATAATCATGCATGAAACCCATCATTAATAAGCCCTAGTCAAACATCGATCAAAACCCTAAAAGCACAAACTCCCAAGAATTCTGTAATAAATTCTAAGTGTTGGGCGCTTAGACACTATTTGGGTGCATGAGCCTTGTTTGGGCTTTCCGTTACTATGTAGGCGCATTAGTCAACACTTGAATGTTTTAACTCTTAGGCGCATGAACGATTCAAGCGCATGGGCACTATTCGGGCGTATGGACACTTAGGCGCATGGGCCATTCGGGCGCATGCACTATTAGGGCGCATGGCCCTAAACTTAGTCGTCCGACAAATATTTCTAGGCGCATGGACCACTATTCAGACGTATGGGTTATACTTAAATCCTTCTAAGGCATTTTCAAGCGTATGAGCCTTATCTAGGCGCATGAACCTTTTGTGTAACATGTTTCTAGTATGTTTTCAAACCCAATCATCAAACCCAATATGTTCTAAGCTTAACATGGCTATTCTAAACTTGAACAACCTATAAGCATTCAAGAATCAACATCCAACATGCATAATACATACAGGCAAACATACATAAACTTTGTAAAATCATTTTAATACATTTTCAGCCCAAAAGAGGTTTAAAACAAGTAAAACCGGGGGTCTAGAAACTACCTAGTGCAACTTGGGTGTTTCTTCCTTTCTAACCCTTTTGTAACTGAGTTCAAAAACCTAAAAACACCACAAAACAACACCCACACGGACACACACACAAGCACATAAGCACATAAGCATGTAACCGAGATAAAACCCGTCATAAACACTTAAAACCTTGAATTCTTACCTTGAATTCGATTTTTCTTTCTTCTTCTTCAAAACCCGAAGTTCTGCTCTCTTCTCCTTCTAATCCGATTGAAAATGGTGATGTGAAGTGAAGGAGGGGGGCCATGCCCACCTTTACACCAACTTTTTGTGTACTTTTGTCCTTTTTACATTTTTAACCCCTCAACATGGGTCATTGACATTTCTTACTTTTGTTCTTCATTCTTATCGTTCTTTTAAAAGAATAACCGGGTGTTACAAATTCAAGAACACGCTGATTGTATCTTTGACCGTCTAGAGCATTGTCAAAACACAATAGGAACTGACAAGGTTGTTTGATGGGCTAGAATTAATCTTGAAATATGAGTTGAGCTTTCATATCTCGAAGTGTTTTCATCAGACAACATATTGGAATGTCCTTGAAATATCCAAGCACCCACTGTTCCCTATTGAAAACATATCAGATAGCCATTTGTTATCTTGAAGTTCATACTTCTCCATTAATAACTTCCATCTAAACTAAAAGTGGATGGATGTATATAAACATTCCATACAAGCTTGTGTATGGATGCGCGTAGATTTGGGTTATTCAGTAAATGACCTGAAACCTGAAAAAACATACATTTATGTACAGGTTAAAGAGAATCAGTAAGTATATAATAATAATTAAAGTTATTATTAAACCATCCAATAATATATTTAATCTAGTACATATATGTATGTAAAGTTTTTGCACATTATAAATATTGAACAATAGTTTACACTGCCTGTTTCATAGCACACCTTGCACGGTAGCTTATTCGTGATATGCCACATACAAAGTCTGTGAATTGATTGGTCGAGGACATTATTAACTGCATGTTTCATGGCAGCGTCTTGGTCTGTTAAAACTAACATAGGTTGTTAGTGGTTATGAGCATCCAAAAAACATCTGAGCATCCATGTGTATGATTCAATCGTTTCATTGTACAACAGTGCCGCACCAAAAGTTACACAACTTTTATGATGATCAACCCCAGTAATTGGAACAAAAGTCATATTATACCTGCGTGAAAATTTAATGTTGTAAAAATTTAAATTGTAAAAAAATTTAAATTAAACAACATATTTGTTCGTCTGGTATGTCGCGTCAAATGCTAAAACATCACCAAATGCATTATAATTTATCTTTGACACCTCATCTGCCCAAAACAAGTGGCGAATTTCATTGCTAATAGCAAAAATTTTGAATGTTAAATTGTTTTGGTATAACATTTGTTGTTCCATCCTATCTATGAAGAACTGTCCGTCACTGTCACCTATATAATTGGATATATCCCTACTAAAATTCTTATAATCAGTCTTAGTCCCACGAACCATATGATGACCTCCCTTTAATGCAACTTGCAATCTATGAGCTTTTGAAGGACCCACACTAGCCAAACGACATTTAGCAATGTACTCCTTGTCAACAAATTCTAATCTACGCTTCTTTTTTGTCAGGTCTATACTGTCCGAGTTCACTAATCCATGATTGTGAGTCTCGATAATCCTATAAACTTCAAAACCTTCGGTGTTTTCAATAGCTTTGAATTTTATACGAGCACGACAATCACAAACTCTAATGTTTCTTCGACAGACACGAGACTTAGAATAACATCCAATGTGTCATTTACCTTCCCATTAGGTATCCCAGCCTTGTTACACAAAATATATAATGACACCATCCTTCTTTTTCAAATTACCCAGACGAGTACTAAATCCTGACATCTCAGTGTACGACTCGTACATCCTTCTTGTGTCATCCCAGTTACGAAACCTAGATCCAACAACAGGTTTGATCTACGGATACATGGGAGTCCAGTACCTAGAACCATTAGGTGATTAGTATAGACTGCTACGCATTGAACCTGCAAAAGAACGTATCAATCAAATAGAAAAAATTTGATTTAGCAATTATAATAAATCTTTTAAAACAAAACTTAAAAATTACCTTCAATTTCAACTCCAGTCAAATATACGGCGTCATGAAATTATCCGGAGGCCGGTTGTCGTTTGAATGCATATCATCAAGTTATCTGCTTCATCATAAACATACAACACTTACCACACTCATATTGATACATATATGTATTTATCCTATGAAAACATTAAAAATGAACAGACTTATCAGTAACAACTCATAATGTGTTCAAATATATACATGTTTACATAATACGAATGACCAAAATTTTTAATAAAACTTAATATTACTGGTAATTTAAATTCTATATTATAACACATTCTAAGAAATTTATATTTCTAACATAAAAATTAAAGAAATGAAACTTCAAATAACAAACATACATCATTGAGATATACATGTTTACAAGAACATTAAAATTAACACAATAAATAATAGATTATCACAGTGTAAACAATTGAAGAATAAATACAAACATAAACCATTATACTCGTATGTACATATATGTAATGAATCGAAAAACCAAAGATTAATACTCTAAAAAATCACGAATTCTCATGGGTATATATACATACATATATACATACATACATATATATATATATATATATATATATATATATATATATATATATATATATATTATATATATATATAATATATATATATATATATATATATATATATATATATATATATATATATAATAGATTATTCTTCTAATAATGGCCTAATTAATAGTACCAACTTGCGTGATTGTGAATGATGTGATCTTCGTTAACGAATTGTTAACTACAAATGATGAACGTTAACTGGATTCCTAGATGTCTATACATGATATGAAGCCTAAACGTAAACAAGAAGAAAAACGATGTATATTGGATGTGGAGAAATGAAGAGGAGACTATTGTCACGACAAATAAAATAAGCTGCAACTTTAGCAAATTTTCTTTCGCATGCTTTGGAATTCCTATTGGTTCAAATATGAAGGGAGTCCAATAATATGGAAAGTAGGTCATCTAATATGTCGAACGCAAAGCTCTGAACGTAGAAGGCAAAAACGTACTCTATCACTGAAATTACATTCTACTACTCGAAAATAGGAAACACAATCAATTGAGGTCGGAAATGACAAAGGGACCATTTAAAATGAATGAATTATTACATTGTGTTGTCTGTTAGTTATGAAAAAACAAAGGAATGAAACGTAAAAGTAGCCATGGTGGTGACAGCGGGTGGTGGTGGTGGTTTCGGTGACGGTGATTGTTTTTAAAACTGTAAATGTTCAAAAATTAACTTAAACTCGATCATGATTCTAAAACAAATAAAATTATAAGTACAAAACTGATTAAATATATAACTTAAACTCGTGATTCTAAAACATATTAAATTATAACCACGAAACCTTAAAGGTTTAACTTAAAGTCATGATTAAAACAAATTAAATTATAGCTACAAAACCTTAAAGGTTTAGAAATTAAGCTTAGACATAATGTCATAGACGATGAATTTTGAGGATCCTTGTGGTAAAAGTTTAAAACCTGTAATAACTTCCCTCGTAGCTCCATACATCATCTCGGATTTGTATGTATGATCTATGATGTATCCCCCATACTTTATTATTTTATATGCTAGTGAAATAATCATTTTGTGCTCAACATTAATCATTCAAAAGCATATATTATGAAAGCAAGGAAAGCATATTTTGAACAGCTTATTAAATATTATCTTAAACACAAATAAAAAAGAAGAGGTATGAACATGCATGTAAACGTAGTGACGAGAACATAAATAACAAGTTATTTAAATGCTTTTCGAATTAACTTTAAAGTTGAATGATAACAAAATGTGTAATGAAGTAATAACATTTTGCTTGATAAATATATAACTTAATTTTTTAAACAAAATAAATTTGAATACATAAGTATTATAAGTAATTATAAGGATTTAGAAATAGGTTTATGTTTAATCTTGTTAATCAACGTAAAACTGAAGAGATTATATTTTGTATATAATAATACTAATTATAACAGTAACGAGGAAACAATTATTTTTTATTGAATTATATGCCGAAAGGTTGTCGGCCCAATGTCTCTTTTCTGTCCAGAAATTAAATAATGTCACTTGAATCTTAGCCCAAATAGAACAGAATAAAGATGCGATTTCAAAAGAATGATAAACTATTAAATATGATAACTGTAAAAGAAGTATATAACTCAACTTTAAGATGATAATAATGACTAAATATCATAATAACCGCATATTAGTTAAAACACCTGCAAGTAATCCTGACAAGTATAATATGAGCTGAAAAATGGCAATGTAAACTGTTTAGAGCTAAAATAACAAGTTTACTATGTGTTTTTTACAGTTCATCAATGAACGAGCGAGCCTCCGGATCCAATCCAAAGATATTATACTTTTATTTTTCACATCCATCAGTTACTTCAAGTGTTATATAAATGATAAACGATTTCTCAATAGAATTATTTAAGGTCGAAAACGAACCAAAGATCAACGAACACTTTGTAAACTGTTTGGTGGGAGTTCGTTTATGTTCGTTTGTTTGATAAATGAATGAACGCAAACAAAATAAATACGTTCGTTAAGCTAAACAACAAACATGAATAGAAGTTATGATCGTTTGTTTATGTTCGTGAATTTTAATGTGTTTTTTTATGTCTGCTCATTTAAAAATTTTATATTTTTGTTTACTAGTTTTAAGCTTTTAAGAATATGAAATCATAGTTATGCTATACGTCTCTATCAACATCCTCATATAATATTTTAAGCTTCACTTTATGCTAGAGTTTGACAATTTTAAATTTTTGTGTTAATTATAATTTCTTCAGATATTTTGTTCACTTTGTGTTAAAAAACCTGACAAACTTTTGTATTAATATATGTTTTTGTTTATTTATGTTAGATAAGTGGTCATGAGTAGTTCATGAACAATTCATTTTGTTAATTAACAAACACGAACAATAAATCACATTCATCAAGTGTTCGTGAACAGGTCATGAATAACTTTATTTTTATAATGAATGAACATGAACAAAGTTTTATTCAATTTGATTTTATATTTTAAATAAATTGTTCAGTTTTAAATTTTCAATAATAAAAGAACCATTACTAACAATTAGGCTCGCAATGTGATCTAAAAAGCATGCAATAAAACCGCGTTTATAGTGTATTCAAAGCTGGAGGAATTGTTTTTCATGAACAAGAGAATAGAAAGCATGTTATATAAGGAAATGATCAACTTAAAAAAATTGATGTATGAAAGTACCACCAATACCTGAGTAAGCCTTTCTAATACATGACGTCAACCGTACTCCATACTTTTTATAAAATTTAATTATCAAACAGATGCAACGGTACCAAAAATTCAGGTTCTATTAGTTGAATGAACGTCTATTATTGTCCGGTTGTTGCAATGAAATTGAGTAATGTTTGTTTAATTTAGAAATTTTGTACATGGTCCACAGTATTTAACTAATAAACCTGTTATATTATGTGACCGACTCTATATCCTTTTCTATTAGGTATGCCTTCTAGGTCCATATGGTGACATCAGGACTCTAGTAAAACTAGGGCAATCTGCTTTTACCTAGTTTTAAGCAAGCCTCTCAAATCAAATGGGAGTACCTGACTACCAAAAGCAATATTGCTATTATGTTTTCTTTTAACAGTAATTGAAAGTAATTGAAACGATCCATAATACTTGAATGTGTCTTCTTAAAATAAAATGTTATCCGTTTATACTGATTTTGACATTTTAGACTTAAGTCACCAAAGAACACCAACAAAAAAAAATGAAATATCAAATATAAACTTGAGTTGAAGACAATGTTATCCGGTCAAATATATGAGGTATGTCTAAGAAAAATTTTAAAAAAATGCTCGTTAGGATTACTAAGACTACTATTCTACTTTTCATATAATTATATGTTGTCAACATTAAAATAAATCAAATATGATAAGTAGAAACATATAATCATTATCAAAAAAGGTTTGAAATATCTATAATATCTAACTTCAAGATGATTTAAAAATTATCCGAAAGATATGATCATACAAACTTAAAAGTGTAATCAATATCATAAAATACATATCCCAAAAAAATTACATTTCACATGATAAAGCTACTAACATGAAGCATCACTAAACAAGAATTAAGAGGGAATAATAATTAAAATTAATGCGGTACCCAAACCCAAACCCGAGAAAATATTGCAAACTCATTTGGACTTTAGAAGCCTCTTTTTGGGGAGAAAGGCCGATAGTTGGGCTGCATGTAATGGGCCGGAAACCGAAAAGCGGGTCAGTTTAACATTAGAATGGGCTGGATCCATGGATCCATGACCCATAACGCGTTCCATCGGATCGGTACAGAATTTGACGATTTGGACCCCTTCATCCTCAAACGCTTATACATCCTTCTGGATCATCTTCTAAACAGTAAATCAACGAGTTATATTAATTAAAGTAAATTTCCAACAACAGTCGGTGATCGATTCTGCAATCAACTCAAAGATCGAAAGATCCACCATATCCACCCCTCTTTCACCTTCATCATCTGTTACACCGTATCAATCAAACTTCCCTTCATTCACAATCCAATGTCCCAATTCAACCAACTCCAACCCTAAACCACAACCATCAATCACCATCCACCAACAGTCGTTCACAGATCAATTCAAGAAAACAGATAGAATCGAAACCCATCGATTCGATCATCAAGAAGATGTTCTTTGGGGCCGTTCAATTGGGGATAATGGCGGCCTGTGTAGTGTTGTTTGTGCCAATGGGTATGGCGGGATGGCATCTCAGTCGTAATAAAGTTCTATTCTTTAGCGGTGCTTTGTTCATCACTCTTGCTGTATGTATACACCTTATTCCTTACTTCCCTTCGTTCTTCCCTCAAACACCCACTGTTTTGTTTCAACAAGATCGTGGAGATTCGTGCATTTCGTTGCTAAATGATGTTGCTTTTCGGTCGAATTTTGATGGGTTTTCGTGGAATTGGGATAACAGTTCTGGTCTTATGATTGTGATTTCCAGAAATTGGGTCGGGTCGATGTTTCGGATCTGTTAAATGGGTCTTGGGTTGTCGTCGCTGGTGATTCGCAGGCGCGATTGTTTACAGTGTCTTTGTTGGATTTGATTTTGGGTTCTGATAAGATGGAATCGATTCATGATGATTTGTTCAAGAGGCATAGTGATTATCATATTGTTGTTGAGGAAATTGGGTTGAAATTGGACTTTTTGTGGTCGCCTTATGTTACGAATCTGACTGATGTTGTTACAGAGTTTACGCGAAATCATACTTACCCTGATGTGTTGGTGATGGGTTCAGGGTTGTGGCATATGTTACACTTAACAAATTATACAGATTATGGTGTTTCGTTGCAGTTGCTTAGGGATTCTTTGTTTAGATCACTTCCAGTGTCACGTAAGTTTGATGCGGAGTCTGATTCTGCTCGGGCGCTGCATTTGTTTTGGATTGGTATGCCAACGTTGATAAATGGGTTGCTGAATACAGAGGAGAAACGGGTCAAAATGACCCGGGAGATGTGCAGTGCTTATAATCGAGAGCTTTATAAAAGCAAGCTCTTGCGTCGTGATGGTGGGTCTTTATTATTACTAGATGTTGAGATGTTGAGTAGTAGATGTGGTGTTGGTTGTTCGTTAGACGGGATGCATTATAGTGATGTGGTTTATGAAGCTTCTGTTCATGTTATGCTGAATGCATTGCTTATTGAGTCTCATCAAAAGCTATGATGTTGTGTCATGAGTGATTTTCTTGAAGGTTGATCACAATGTTATACTAGTTGAGGTTCTTGATGTTTCTGCAGGCTAACATTACACCAATATCAGCAAGTTTTTCATCTTGGGTTAGTTGGTGTGTGCCAAAAAACTGAAACCTGAAGTCCCAAACGAGTTTCATATAATTCAACACGTATCAATGTTATTGTTACATGCATAGAGTTTCAATTTTCTTTTTTGTTTGGGTAACAATTGACTGTGTAGATTTAGAGCAATTTGTATTTTGTAGACAACATCTCTGGATTTGCAAGTATATTCACATGAAGTTTTTCAACGGAAAAGATTTCGGTTGGCGGATTTGTTCCATACTATTGTGATATATGATCCTGTGCTGTTTGATTAGATGGTTTACATGCAAAATTCTTGTAATGTTTGTTCGGAAATAGAAAAGTTTCTGGTCTATTGTCTACTGGTCCCTTGAATCACTGAAACTATTAGATTTTGAGCACATGCAGCCCATGGCCAGCAAGGTAACTTTTATCTCTTTCACATGCCTCATGTTCTCATCATTTTGTCTTGTTGCATTACTATTACAACTTGCAAATACTTACGTATATTCTTTTGGCAATTACAATAACACTTGCCAGAAAACTCACAAGACTCGATTAATACTCTGTTAACCAATTGGATTAAGCAAAATACAGGTTTTCCCCAACAGTAGCCGTCAAAAGGAAGTTGTTTCAAACATGATAAATCTAGTAGATGCACAAATGCTTACCTTTGTGTCACCTCTTAAAGGTTAATACTCGTATGTTCTAATAGCAACAGCTGTATGTTGCTTATTCAAATTTCATATTAATCTCTGTTAATCAAAGTTTTGCTATGAGACTGACATTAATGTACTTATAGGTACCAGTGTTATATATGTATCCTCTGAGGTACATGTCCCATGACATGCAATTTATGTCATATTTGTATATGCTTTCGAGTAACAATATATATTTTGGGAGGATGAAACCATTTGAAATTGTCTAGTACTGCTCTAAAGTATACATTATTATTATTATTGAAATCTCTTTGATGCCTGGTAACATTCCTGGGACATTAGAAGAATGAAAAGATTCTATGTTCATCAAGATTTTGTCGTTCCTCACATGTTTTACTCTGTGTTATGTTTAACATCATCATAATTGATAAGCTTTCTTTCAATAAAAGACAAAATATAAAGACAAAAGGAACTTTTTCAAATTAAAATTTTATTTTATACAATAAAGAAAGTAAAAATCCCAATGTTACATGATATTGGCTAGTGTCTACAATGGATACCACAAAAAGACTAAGCTCTATGCTTTGACACCATGTGAAAACAGAAAACTGATTCAAGATTGGAACTGCTTGCCTTCAAAGGTCTGACCAAAATTCCAATCTTTTGGAGCAACATTATAAGATGTAACAGTTAATCCATCACTAGTAGTCACCTCAAAAGAAAGTGGTTGATTTTTCAGATCAGCATTTATGTGCCAGTTTTGCCCCCAGTTTCTGTTCATCGGAAGCCACCCAGTTCTTGAACCCTTAATCTTCACAGCCGATATGTCTCCTGCACCAGCAACATTGTTGATCAGCACTGATAAGAACACTCCAGCTCCATCAATCACGAACCGCATTCCTCCCTCCTTTCTGCACTTAATCCTGTCAACAAAGATGCAATTCGTCTTAATTCTTAACAACCATCACACATCGATTCCAACCCAAATCAAAGAAAACAAACTTCCTTAATCCTTTTGATAAAACAGATAACCAAGCTAATTCTTGATGAATGATGATAATCACAAATCAACTTCAACCCTAATTCCAACAGTATGCTATTGCATATGCACTCAACCTATTTAACATCAATTCAATCTCTTTCACATTGTAAGATAAGTAGATAACTAAGCTAATCCTTGATGCCTGATGAAACCAATTGACCATCACCAAATCAATTTCAACCCTAATTCCAACAGTATGACATTGACTGTTCTCCATCAACTCAATCCCTTACAAAATCTACTCAATCTACATAATTTCCAATTGAGCAATTGCAACAAAATCATTTCAACAAAGTCACAACCAAACACGCAACATCAATCATACCTCCGATAGTGAATGGGCATATTAGACGCCTTCCAAATCGCAATTTTCTCAAAAATCTCAATCGGCAGAACAAAATGCGCGTTCGGAGGGTTACACTTGCCACCACCGTCAGCCGGAAAGCCATAATTAGGCGCACAGAAGTTCGTCGCCGTGACAATAATCGACGTCCCCGGAATACACCACCGGAGGTCATCAACACACTTCACCTCGAAGCACGCGCCACAGATCCGCCCTCTCTCGAACAGCACCGTGCTGAGGCCGGCGGTGGCCTTGCCGTAGCCCGCCTTCTCCAGATCGCCGTAGCCGCACGCGCCGCCGACGGCGTCGCGGGGATCGGCGGCGGCGTAGTAGGTGGCTCTGGCGGATCTCCACTCCGACGGTGATGATGGTGGTGATGAGGATGAGGAGGAGGAGTAGTGGGCTAGTGATAGGAGTATGGTGTTGGAGAATGCTAGTAGGAAGAGTGTTGTTGAGGTCATTGTTGTAGAGACTGATGCAATGAGGCGGTGGAAGGTGAAGACGAAAGAGAAGGTCCGGTGGTGTAGTGCAGTGCAGTGCAGTGCAGTGGTGGTGAAAGTAGGGTGCTTTGCTGCTTTACTCTTTAGTGTTCGGTACTTTCACAAGACAAATGAGATACTCTAGTGTAGTATGTTTTTTTCTTTTTTTCTTTTTTTCTTTTTTCTTTTTTTTTACCAACAACTTCAGATTAGTCAGGATAAAATGGGTAATAATGTAATATCTTATAAGTTTTGGTTGGAGTGAGCATATCAATTTTAATTTCTACCTATTTAGCACTACATCCTACTCGTATAATTAGTTTTTAGATTTTGTGATTTGAGTAAATTTTACTTTTACTCTTTATAGTTGGCGTAATAATAGTTTTTATGGTTTTAAATCGTGTTTTGCTACCCGTGATTTGTATTCTACTTGAATAAATCCAAACTATTAACACCATTAATTAAGTCCCTTAAAAACAAAAGAATTTTGGTTATTTAGCTTATAAGGGTTTAATTTATTAACATAGTTTATTAGTTAAAGGCTATTTTTACAATATATTAAAACTAAATAAAAACAAAAATATTTCATCTCTTTTGCATCCAGATCCTAATCAGTAATCACCACCACCACCACAATCAGAACTCCATCAAGAGAGAAAGACTAACACCACCACCACCTTGACCTCTACCTCCACCAACACATCCACTACAGTTGACCTCCACTTCCACCAACACAGCCACCACCATCGACACAAACACAGCCACCATCATCGACACCAACACATCCATCACCGCCGACTTCCATATCTATTACTACCGCCCTCACCTCCACCAAAACCCTAGATCTGTGCTGTGGTGAGGTGTGATTTTTTTTTTTTTTTAATTTTGTGATTTGGGTTAGGTTTTAGTGGGAAGGGGTGAGGAGATTCGATGGGTGGGGTCGATGGTTATTTATGAGAATTTAAGTCTATGTTTTAGGGTTAAGAAGGTATTGGGATGATGTCGGTGTTATGGAGGCAGTGATGGTGGTGGTATTGGGGCGGTGGTGTTGGGGGCTGTAGTGTTTTGGTGATGGTGGTGTTATGGCGATGGTGGTGTTGTAGTGTGGTGGTGTTGTAGTGTGGTGGTGTTGGTGGTGCTCGTGTTGTGGTGGTGGCGGTGGTGTTGCCTTGGAAGGTTGTGGCCGGAATGAAGGTGGTCAGGTGGATACGATGGTGGTCAAAAACGGGGTTGGGTTTTAACCAACTTACAGAAACAATCCTTGTAAAATATAATATAGTAAAAAGATAACAGCATTAACCCTTAAAAAAGACCAAAATGCTTTTGTTTTTAACGTAATAATTAATAGTATTAGTAATTTGGAGTTATCTAAGAAGAAATACAGTAAAATCATGATTTTTAAACATCTAGGTGAAAATCATTATTAACGTCAAATCACATGGAGCAAAATATAATTTATTCAAATATTTTTTTTATCTTATTGGGTTTCTGAGAATGATCAGACAAGTATACAAGTAAAGTTGTTTATTAGATAATTAGTTTGAGTTCAAATACAAAGGTGTATGGCATGGTTGAGCGGGTTTAAATATATGTGTATGCTTATCTAAAGATTTACTTTAAAGATGTGTAATTTCATCTTTCGTCCTCTTTTTGGTATCTTGTAGCATGCGACAAGGACATACCACATTATCTAAGGTGTTTGGTAGACATGGAGGCAGCGATGAGTTTGAGACAAAACAATTAGCAACGAAACCGGAAGCAATAAGAAACCGACGGTTTGGTTTAATAGTTTATAAAAAACCGGATTTTCGATTTGATTTTGGTTTTGCTTATAACAAAAAAATTTGAACTGAAACCATACAATTAAATTTGTAAATTTATAGGTGTATACATACACTTATATACATGATTAGCATATTAGTTATGATTTAACTTATGCTAATCTTGAGAAGATTAGAAATTTAAGTTTCAAAATAATCTTTGAAATTTTATTGTTGAATTGGTAAATTAATATGATTTATTTTTAATTGCAGTTTAAGAGTTTATTCAATGTGAAAATTAGTCTTTTAATCATTCAAAAGAAAATAAAGAACGTCCACATTAACAACTTTTATATTTTATACTACTTCCATTAGTCTTTTTTGTGGAAAAGAGACAGAATAAATTACTTGGACCGATATCATTAGTGCAATATTATAATTATAATGAAAAGAAAAAACAATGGACCATCGTAATAGACTAGTAGTTAAACTCCTTCCAACCACGAATTATATTCCATCCAACATATTGATATGTAAAAGAGTCGTGTCGAAGGCATGTTATATATTTATATTTAAATGAGGTACCACACCGTAGTATACATATTTTTCATCTTTTATCTTAAACGATTATAAATAAAATGGTAATGTTGTAAAATAGTAACTAATTTTCAAAATGTTTCAATTAGGTAACTTAAGTTTTAAAAGTGTTCCAATTAGATTACTCAGTTTTTTATTTTATACAAATTAAAAGTCATAACATATTTTTTAACATGTTATATTTTTGGATTCAGTTAGAAAATATTTTTTTATATCTTTGATGTTGATATAAAATGCTGAGGTAAATTTTAGCACTCCTTTTTTTTTTTTTTTTCATATTAACATGTTTTTTATTTTTTAATATAATTTTATATATTGAAAATTCTGACTCTTACATCTTTTCTATCATTACTTTCTTGTCATAAGAAAATTTGGTAATGACTCGATTTGATCGTTTGATGGTCCAATTTGAAAAATATACATGAGTAACTAAATTAAAACACTTTTTTAAAACTTTGTTACTATTTTGTGACATTTTCACTCAAATAAATTAATAACTACAAAACTCATATGGAAGCGTTCTGATATATAATTTATAAATGATAGAATAATTGAAGGTTGGTGGTGACAAATCTTTAATAATTGGCCACAAGGCCACAAATAACTTAAAGTTTACGAATGATGTGACATCTCGATGGTTCTTTAGCTCTTCATATCATTATCAACTCATCAAATCATGTGTGATTTTGTTGAGTAGTAATGGACCAATGCTCAAAATCTTTTATAACAAGATTTTCATTTGATTTCAATGAACTATTTATCCATTAAACTAGCTAGTTAAAAGCCAAAATTTAATTAAATTACATTACACTATTGTTAAAAGACCAACGGAAGAAACAATAATGTTCTTAACTTTGTGATTTGGTCACGAAAATTTGGGGTAATTTTATAAAATCGTAACCCCTTTCAAAGTGTTCCAATTAAGTAATTCAAGTTTTAAAAGTGTTTCAACTAAATCATTCATTTTTATATTTTATACAAATTAAAAGTCATAACATATTTTTTAGCATGTTATACTTTTGGATTCAGTTAGAAAATATTTGTTTCTATCTTTTGAAGCTGATATAGAACGTTAACGTAAATTTTAGACATTTTTTTATTTTTTTCATAATCAACATTTTTTTTTATTTTTTAATATAATTTTATATATTGAAAATTCTAACTTCAATTCCTTTTCCATCATTACTTTTCTTGTCATAATAAATTTGGTAATGACTTCGATTTGATCGTTTGGATGTCCAATTTGAGAAAAATATGTATGAGTGACTAAATTAAAATACTTTTAAAATTTGGTTACTATTCTATGACATTTTCCCCGAAAAGTTTTAGCCTCTACCTCTCTTCTCCATATAAAAAGAGAAATGGAAGGTTTGTGTTTACTTTATCTACCAATCATCTGCTTACAGAAAAAGAAATAGGCTAGAGTGAGAGGCTGTAAACGACCACCACACCACTGTGAAATCGGAGGGTTCCTTCGACGAGGGGCTTTCGATGACTACCAACGCCCCCCATCGAATGATTGACTTGTTATCCCCTACCCAAATTATTGTTCGTGCGCTCTTTTTTGTAGAGAGAGAAAGGGAGAATCGCCTACCGGCAATGGTGGTACTTTCTAGGTGGCGACTATCAACCCCCGCAACTAGTGGTGTATAAATCGGGCTTTTTCTAAACCGGTTTAGGGTCCAAACCGGAACCAATTTGGTCAACCGTGTTCAAAACCGGTTTGGCCTCAAATCGGTTCGGATTCTGAACCGCTTTGGGCATTAAAAAACCAAACCTATAAAACCGGTTTGGGTCAGTTTGAAAACCGGTTTAGTTCAGTTGAAAACCGGTTTGGGCCCAAACCGGTTCGGGGTTTTTTTTTAAACGTTATAAATTTAAAAAGAAAACAATTATTGTAAAAATTAAATGAAGTTATAAGATGAATGTTACATATTAATTGTATAAATTAATAACCTATAATATGCGTTCACATATTTTTATTTGTAAAAGTTAAAACATATAAATTAAAAACATTACATGATTGTTTTTAAAAACAAATTCCACATTTAAAATCAAAGTGAAATATATAATATATAAAACATAGAAACAACTTAAATGACATATAATTTTAAATAATTGTTTGAAACCGCTTGATACCGGTTTGCTACCGGTTTATTGTAACCAGTTTGGAAACCGGTTTGAAACTGGTTCGGGTTAGAAACCGGCTTGAATACGCAACCTACAAACCGAACCTAAACCGCCGGGGTTTGGGTCGGTTTGAAAACCGGTTGGGCCCCGAACCGGTTTTGGTTTTTTTTTTTCGAATCGGTTTTTTAAACACCTCTACCGGTAACCATAGCCATTGAATGAGCGTTGGTTGTCCCCCCTCATTAGTTTCCCCCTTTTTCTACAAAGAGAGAAGTGGAGACCACCCCCCATTGAAGTCGTTGTTGTCTTGGCCAGTATGCCATGTGAGATGTGCGGTGGGGTGGAGGCAGTAGGTTACCCGCACTTGTAATGAATATTTCTACTTGATTCTTGTTGGACCTGCCTTCATTACGTCGCAGGCTTGTGTATTGTTTGGTGAACCTTAGACAACAACGGTTCTCGTTGTGGTTGTTGTTTGTTTTTCTGTGTTGTGTATTTTCAAATGCAAGTTCTTCGTCGATGATGATGGCTAACATGTCCTAGAACCCTTAACTTTACATTTCTTCTTTCTCTTTTGAGGAAGTTTACACCTTAGTAAATTTATTTTGCTTTGCTTATGTTGTTTGGCGAAACTGATATTTGCTTCATGTCTGTTGTTGATGTTATGAAGTTGCGTTCATCTAAGACACTTTGTGTTTATTGCCTCAACAAGATGTTGTTGAAATTTCATGGTTTTTCGGTTGGGATGATATTTCTAAATGATCTTGGTTGCCCTGCATTTTGCAACCATTTCTTGTAATTAGCTGCAACCAGTCATCCATTTATGATCCACAATCTAACTATTATTTTATTATTTTGGTGTAGTGTGAATCCTGATCTGGTTTGCCTCATGTCCTATATGGTTAGGGTCATATGTTGGTGGTGCGATGTTGTTTAGTGAAAATATGACTTTTGGTTTGTTGAGTTGAGATGATGACCAATTATCTGAGACCACTTGTCAGGTTAAATCTTATATTGTGTTAGTTTGGGTTAGATTGTTTAGATTTTTGGTGTCTTGTATTGACCTACTTGTTTTTTATGGGTATACTTTGGTTACATATGCTTTGACAATGCGATGACTATAAGCTTATCTTAGACTTGCATTGTTGGTTTTGTTTACTTGGTGATTGTTGGATGTTACAAGTCTAAGAGTCGAACAACAATCTTGGTGAACATGGTCATCTGCTTATCTTATACTTGTTGCAAAACGTGTGCTATTCACAAGAAGGTAATATGATATTGTTTGCTAGCGATGATACGTTAATGATGATAGAATTTGGTTCTCCTAAGATGTCATCGAGTCGGTTATGATGCCAGGCATCGTTTCTTGTAAACTTTGGTTGGGATTTACTCGATAGGTTACGTGACTTGTTCTCATATAGGGATACAATGTACCTATCTGTTCATGTGATTCATTTGCAGATGGTGTGAGCATTTTTTTCTTAAAAGGTTTATCTCTTATGCTTCAAAGATTATTGTTATGGATACAAAAGAAAATTTTGATCCGTGCTAAATGGATCTACTACTATTTTGGATTGGCAAGCATGTTTTGTTGTATATTGGTCCATAAAGAGGTGAGTTATGGCAAAACACAAAGGGGTTAATCAAGGTTGCTAAGAGAAGTGATTAATGGAAGTTTCAATTGTTTGCTAAAAGATTCGATTAGGGGAAGTCTCATATGAGCTCAAGTAATTAAAATACCTTAATTATCAAATGAAGAAAGTAAACATTAAAGGTTAAGGCTATTTGTAGCTACAAATTTAAGAATCATAGATCCCAAGGTCTCAACCTACTTTATCTATGGTTCAAATTTGATAGAATACTAGAAGCCTTGGTGAAGCCCATGCCTTTCATATTTGGTGTGTTGGAAGTACATTTTTAGTGCTTCTTTATCAAAGTTGATTGGATTATTTTCATGATGTCATAGGGTTGGTTCCGTCTTAGTTATCTCGATGTTGATGTTCTTAAAATTAAATTTTATTTATTTTCCTTTCCTGCTAGTTTTCTTTTCTTTATATATATTGTGATATTTATGTACACCCGTCTCCTCACAACCAGCAATATTGTTCGTATTGTCCCGATGAGCTCACGTATTTGCTTTTGGTTGCCCGGTGAAAATTTTCCAGGGAGTCACCCATCCCTGAACTGCTTCCACCTGAGCACGCTTAATTGTGAATTCTCTTCTTATCTAGAGGTGTACAAACTGGGTTTCGGACCCAAACCATTTTGGTCAAAGTTGTTCAAAACCGGTTTGGAACCGATTCCAAACCCAAAATTCCCAACCCTATCAAACCGGTTTGGGTTGGTTTGGAAACCGGTTCGGGCCCAAACCGGTTTTTTTTGTGAAATTTGGATTTTTTTTATATTCAAAGAATTTTTTAAATTTTTATTAAAACATTTAACATAAACAATTATACAATTTAAAACAAGTAAAACAATTACACAAAATAATAACATTTATACAAGTAAAACAATTATACAATTTAAAACATTTATAACATTTATATACAATTTTAAATACAAGTAAAGTATATAAAAACATTTATAAAATTTGAACAACATACAAGGGTAAATATTATTTAAACTAAACATTTAGCATTGTCGTTTGTTCGTTCGTCTGTTTTATACTTGTACGTTTATTCTTCGCTACCAGAACCGGAACTGTTAGAAGGTATCCATCATATGTCGCTTCATCATCAGTCATTCATGATATCAATCCGCTCTCTACCTCGTCCTCGTATAAATTGCTTCGTATTCCATTATCCTTCAAGTGACGTTTGTGTTTCAATCGCTTGTGTAGTGAGTCGAGTTCATCTTATTGATATAACTCTGTCACTAACAGAAAAAAGCAGATTCCGAATTCACCATAGAAGCTTAGACGGTTAGTAAATCTCGGGCCATGGTGGATAGGATGGAAATTGATTTTCCTTACCTTTCCACCAAATCAACAAGTGAAAAATTTTAAAATCTTATGGAGCATGATGGATAAAATTTTGTAAGACCATGCCTCTTGAGTTCACTACTCGAGAGTGTTACCACGTTGACGTTTATATATTCATCCTTTAAATATTATATTAAATAAAACATTGGATCATTAATATTTAAACTTTCTCATATGCCGCATGTCTTAAAGCCTCATGGATTTGTGATATTTTCTCGTATTTTAATAAATAAACATCATATATTTTTTTCTAATTGTTTGTTAAAAGTAGCTTTTAAAGTTTTACTATACATTGGGTTACCAACTTCTAAATCCAAATTAAAAGTAATTTTATCAAGTAAAGTTTCAACCCCCGACAAATTTAAACAAGTGTTTAAAGTAGTGGCACATGTAATAACCGAATGCATTTCTTTAAATACTTTATAAGTTTTTCTTTCATTGGTGGTATCATATCCGAATAAGATCTACCCCTACACGACATTTCATTTAATTTTGAAGTCATTTAATAAATTTGTTGAATTACTAACGGACTCGTTGGATGATAAACTCTGGAAAGACACGTTGTTGTATTTTTACAAATTTGAAGCATTTTTGTTAATTTTTCAATAACGGTCCAACCCGATGGATGTTAGGAATTTGTCTTTCCACGACTTACCAAACTATTATGAAAGGCTATTAAACTTTTTTTTTGTTCAATAGCATTTTCAAATATGTTACAAGTGGAATTCCATCATATGGGTACGTCCCAATTCGGGTCTAAACATTTGGTATTTGTGTCTTTACAAAACTTACAATATTTAGTATATCTTTGGTTACCGCTAAAAATGTCATGTAATATTTTTTAGAACAATCTTTCACTGTTTCAATTGTTTTTAAACCGTCTTGAATGGTTAAGCTTATAATGTGCGCAACACATCGACTATGAGAAAACACACCCTCACACATTGGTTTATATTTTAATTTCAAATTATTTATCGCAAGAGTGTTATTTAACGCATTATCAAAAGATATAGAAAATATTTTGTTTTACAATTTATATGTTTGAATAACTTTATCAATAAAATAAAAAATGTTTTGGCCGGTGTGAAGATAATCAAACAATTCAAACGCAATCATACGTTATATCATTTGCCACGAATCGGGTTCAACCCAGTGGCCGGTGACACAAATGTACGAGTCTGGTGAACTGAGAGATATCGACCAAATATCACTAGTTAAGTTAACACCGATTTGTAAATTTTTAAAATAAGATATTAATTCATTTTTAGCTTTTTCCACATTTTAAACAATCTTTTCGAAGAGTAGTACGACTTACATTGGTGTAATGTGGTTGGAGAGTTCGTTGAATGAGTCGAGTCAAACGTTCGTTGTCGAAATGTTTGAATGGTAAGCTTTCTTGAATTACAAAATGCGTCATTTGCTCCTGAACCGCATCAACATTATAAGCCCAAATATTTTCTTCGTTTGTCATCGAAGCCTAACCCTGAGAAGGTTCACCTTTCAACGCTTTACAATTTTTATTTGAAATATGATTTTTCAACGTTGTGTTTGCATCTTTTTTGAAGAACTTATGACAAAACTTGCAATGAGTCTTGTTTGGACCGCTAGCCATTTGACATAAATCTTAATAGCACCATAGTTCGGGGTTCCTATTCATGGAAGGATTGCTACCACCACGTTGCTTGAATACGCTTCGCAATCAATGGATAATTGAGCAGTTGATGAAGCCATTTTGAGATTTTTGATGAGAGCGTTTAAAACGAAAGTATATGTGAGAGCGTTTTTGAGAATTTTAAAAGTAAGAGTGTTATAATTGTTGTGATTCAACCAAAATATCAAATACATATATATACTAACCTAATGGGGTATAATGGTAAAAAAATAAAGAAACGGTCAAAATGGTACAAATGGATATATATAGCCGTTACCCAACGGTAACCGGGTTGGAATCGGTTCGGTTCAAAAACCGTTTTTATTTCGAAAATGGAAACCCGGGGAGAACTAGTGGGTTGGGTCGGGTTCAAACCGCTTTGGGCCAAACCGGTTTGGGCCTCAAACCGGTTTCGGGTTTTCCGGCCAAACCAGTTCCCGAACCGGTTTTTTTGGCCACCTCTTCTCTCATCACAGCCGATACACCCAAAACACGTCGTTGATGTTAGAGGCCAGCTATTTCTTATGAATCAAAAATCTCTCTTATCCACGACCGATGTGGGATATGTGTAGGGTGGCACAAGCACCCCCTATTTGTACTCATCGTCCTCGATGCGCCTGAGAAGTCACCATCCTTTGTGAGGTATGTCCCACACCCCGAACAATACAAGAGTGGCTCTGATACCATTCTGTAACACCAGGCCCCTCGCATCAACAATATTGTCTGCTTTGCCCACAATGAGCTCACAGATTTGCTTTTGGTTGCCCAGGTGACAACTTCCCAAAGAGGTCACCCATCCCTAGAGTGCTCTCACCTAAGTATGCTTAACTGTGGGGTTCTCCTCTCATCAACCCTAATACGACCAAAATGTGTTGTTGATGTTAGAGGCCAGACATTTTTTATGAAACAGGAATATCTCCTGTCCACGCCCGATGTGGGATATGTGTAAGGTGTCACAAGCACCACCTTGTTTGGACTCATCGTCCTTGATGAGCCTGAGAAGTCACCATCCTTGGTGAGGTATGTACCACACCCCGAACGGCACATGAGTGGCTCTGATACCATTCTGTAACACCCGTTCGACCTCTAGTCGACTTAGTGTCACTAATGTGGGTGGGGCTTGTCAAACCCAGTAGTACTACTCAAAATTACCTCGCTAACCCGTTATTAACGGTTCGAGTGTGTAAGAACTTGCGCTTTGCCTACGAGGAGTTCACGAAGCTTTAGGTTTCTAGGGTTTCTATAACATCCGCCCCCTCACACCAACAAAATTGTCCGCTTTGCCCACAAGGAGTTCACGGATTTGCTTTTGGTTGTTCGGGTGAAAACTTCCCAGGGAGTTTACCTATCCCTGGACTGCTCCTTCCTGAGCACACTTAACTGTGGATTTCTCCTCTCATCCACAACCATTATGCCAATACCCATTGTTGATGTTAGATTCCAGACATTCCTTATGAACCAAGAATCTCTCCTGTCCATTGCTGATGGGGATATGTGTAGGGTGTTACAAGCACCCCTTTTATGGACTTATCGTCCTCGATGAGCCCGAGAAGTCACCATCCTTTGTGAGGTATGTCCCACACCCCAAACGGCACAAGAGTGGCTCTCATACCATTCTGTAACACCGGCCCTCTCACACCAACAATATTGTCCGTTTTGCCCACGAGGAGCTCACAAATTTGGGTTTGGTTACCCGGGTGAAAACTTTCTAGGGAGGTCACCCATCCCTGGACTACTCCCACCTGAGCATGCTTAATTGCGGAGTTCTCCTTCACCGATAGTCAATACACCCAAAACGCGTTGTTGATGTTAGAGGCCTACATTAGAGCTGTACAAAAAGTTCATGGCTCGAAGTTCGCTTGAAAAAAGCTCAAAAAAGCTCGGCTAAAAAAAACTCGAATCTAAATGAGTCGGCTCGGCTCGGCTCAAATTCTAAGCGAGCCGAACTCGAGCCAGGGTTAGCTCGGTTCGAGCTCGGTTTGAGCTCGTCTCGTGCTCGGTTCGTTGGCTCGGCTCGTGACTCGGTGCATATAATATATGTATATATATCTATTTATATAGATAATTATTATTATTTACTACTACTACTATTATTATGATTATTATTTTTATATTAGGATTTTAAAAATGTTTTCTTAAAAATAAAAATGATTTTTTAGAAACATTAAGTATTTTGTTTAAAATATATAACTTGATAGTAAATTGTTTATATTCAAAATAATGATCTTTGTTCTTATAAGTACGGAGTACCAAACAAAATGTGAAAGCTCTAAATATATTTGTGTTTTCATATAAATTAATGTGAAAAATTAAAAATAAAAAATAAATTCGAGCCGGCTCGAACGAGCCACAAGCTGGCTCGAGCTTTTCACGAGCCAAACTCGAGCCGGTATTTTGAGCTCGATAAAATTTTCGTGCTGGCTCAGCTCGGCTCGATAAGCTTCGAGCTCGAGCTCGAGCCCATCCTGGCTCGACTCGACTCGTTTACAGCCCTAGCCTACATACCTCAAACATGACGGTGCTTGTGACACCCTACATATATCCCATATCGGCCGTGAACAGTAGAGATTAATGGTTTATAAGGAATGCATGGCCTCTACATCAACACCGTGTTTTGGGCATATTGACTGTGAATGAGATGAGAACTCCACAGTTAAGCGTGCTCAGGTGGGAGCAGTCTAGGGATGGGTGACCTCACTGGAAGTTTTCACTCAGGCAACCAAAATAAATCCGTGAGCTCCTCGTGAGCAAAGCGAACAATATTGTTTGTGTGAAGGAGCGGGTGTGACAGAAACCCTAACAACCAAAGCAAATCCGTGAGCTACTCGTGGGCAAAGCAGACAATATTATTGGTGTGAGGGGCCGGTGTTACAGTTTGCATTTACAAAAATATATATAACTACCAAATTTTTTAGAAAAAAACGTATGTTACCCTATTTTTCTAATACTAACTAGTCTATATCGTTACTAATTTTCACCAACCCATGACCTATGTCATAAGATAGACTCATCCCTTAAACTAACATAGATTTCTCCACTTCAACTCCTAACCTTGACCCGTATAATTATAATCAACCAACTTTCTTTTAACGGTTAATTAGATCACCAAGGGGTTATTGAGTCACCTAGTCATCTCTATTACCTAATGTGGAATCTTAGGACACTAGGTTGACACGTCCCCATCAGTCTCGAACTTAAGACCACTCACATTAGCAAACCCACTGACAAAACTTAAATCTCATATTTTTGTCATATTTAAGACTTGCTAAAATCTTTTTCTATTTTAGTGAAGTTTTGGGTTATTTTACCTAAACCACTGAACTAAGGAGCATTGATTAAAGTTACCCAACTTTTTTTTTAACGACAAAATATACAATTCTGTTTTGAAAGATATGTGTACTTTTAATTGTTTTCACATATTCGTTTCTCAGCCAAAATCGCACCCCCCAAATCCCTTAGTAGGAAACCCACAATTGCGAATTCCCTTTGGCTCAACCCAAAACATTTTTGTTACGAACGAGATTTTAACCAAAAACTTCTCATCTTAATTGTCTTGAGTATCTCACTGTGATCACTTTTTTAACGCCAAATGTGCGACCCTGCTTTGAAGGATATGTATTATTTTAGTCGTGCTCACCTATCTGTTTCCTAGTCGGGACCGCACTCCAACCCCCTCAAGAGGAAACTTATTGCTAAGAAAATACTATGACTCAACTGTAAGCATTTTTCTTAAAGTGAAACTTAAGGGTTGTTTGACAACCTCTTAATCAGTCTCTTAATGGTTCAGATGTCTGAATGATTCAACACTTAATGGTTCAGACTGTTTGTTTTGCCAACACATGTCTAAATGGTTAAGACATTTACCTCTGAATGGCTAAACATTATACTGATACTGAATGGTTAATAGATCTAATGTTGAATTGTTAAGACATATTATCTGAATTGATCAGATATTTGTCTTTGAATAATTAAACGATATCTTAGCTTTTAATGGCTCAGACATCTTAATGGTTCAGCATTTAGTAATTCAGACTTTTTATTGGTTTAATACTTAATCATTTAAAAGTTGTCAAACAGCCCACTTAAACCCATAACCTTCTTTTATTTACATGTTATAAGTAATTTAACTTAAGGAGTTGAGTTAAGAATCATTGATCTCAGATCAGTTAGACTAATGATTATTGGTTTATAATTACCCAACTAACGTGTGTGTATTTTATATTACGTCGTTAATTTCAAGAATTGAAGACGGCATCAACATTAAAATATAGTACATGCCTACCTACCGTTGAATATGCAGTATTGCGCCGTTATTTAAAACTTCACTTTTCACTCCTGAAACCCCACCCCCATCGCTGTCTAATTTCTCACTCCGTCGCCGGCGCCACCAGCTTCCACCACACACACACACACACACACACACACACAGAGTTCATCCTCACTTCGTACGAAATGGCCTTCAACAAGATCAAAGTTCTAAACCCCATCGTTGAGATGGACGGTCAGCATCTATCTATAACACCACTATATACAGATCGTTGCTCTGTTTTTCTTATTACGTTATTTACTCATCATTTGACTACTGATAGTTATAAACTCATTTTTGGATCATTGAGTAATTAATCCAAGTATTGTTAAGTTATGAGCTAGCTAACAACTTATCTTTTTGGTGCAGGAGATGAAATGACTCGTGTCTTTTGGCAGTCGATTAAAGATAAGGTTGTAATGCTTGTATATGATATTGAGATTGCATTTTAGTTACTTGTAGATTATATTGCTATTTAAGAATAATTGTTGTTTGTATATTGCAGCTCATCTTCCCTTTCCTAGATCTAGACATTAAGTATTATGACCTTGGCCTTCCTAACCGCGATGCCACCGATGATAAAGTTACAATAGAGAGTGCTGAAGCTACTCTTAAGTATGTCTACTATTTTCTGTGCCCGATTTATATTTTTCGACAATTGCTTCAAGATGTGACAAATTCATTTACATTTCATGTTCATTTCCACCGTTTTTCTTTGTTGACATAAAGGCACTTGTTTTCTTGTATTTAGTTCTTGTTCTTTTTAGGTTTTGATTTCCTAATTGTTATCTGGTATGTTCAATAAACCTTTAGGTACAATGTTGCAATTAAGTGTGCTACCATTACTCCTGGTATGCTAAATTTACTCATCATGTTATTCTACATAACAATGCACTGGTTATATAAAGTTTGATAAAATGGATTGTTAACAGATGAGGCTCGTATGAAGGAGTTTAAGTTGAAGAGCATGTGGAAGAGTCCAAATGGAACAATCAGGAATATCTTGAATGGTTAGTGACATTCATCGGTTAAAAGATTTTAAATCTATGGACTCAAGATGTATAAAATGGATACATTTTTCGCTTTTTGCAGGCACAGTTTTTAGAGAACCAATTCTTTGCAAAAACATCCCCAGACTAATCCCAGGTATTTACCAATTTGGAAGTCAATGTTGCTAGTTTCATTGTTTTTATGTTTATTTAACAGCACAGAACTATAATGACTGTTGCGTCCAGGATGGACAAAGCCAATATGCATAGGAAGACATGCATTTGGTGATCAATACAAAGCTACTGATGCAGTGATTAAGGACCTGGAAAACTGAAGTGGTTTTTGGTATGATTATATTCCGTCTTCTATCTGAATTTAGATTCACACAATCATCCTTTTTATATATTTCCTTTTCCATGATGAATTATACGCAAGTGTTGATTTTAATTTTTTGTATTTCTTTTAGTTCCTGAAGGAGAAGGTGAAAAGATAGACTTGGAAGTTTACAATTTCACAGGAGCTGGAGGGGTAGCTTTGTCGATGTACAACACTGATGAGGTATGTCTTTCAGTGCATTAAGTTTTTTCTGTCATCTGTCATGTATGTATGCCTATTAATCTGATTTATGTCATTTTTTGTGACTTTATAAAACAGTCGATTGCTGCTTTTGCTGAAGCCTCAATGAACACCGCGTATCAGAAAAAATGGCCACTTTATCTTAGCACAAAGAACACTATTCTTAAGAAATATGATGGGAGGTAATGTAGCATTAGTGGTTTTCATGTTATCTTGTATATCCTTATTGATTATCCATTTTCTCCTAATGAAGATTCAAGGACATATTTCAAGAAGTTTATGAAACCAACTGGAAGTCAAAGTTTGAGGCTGCTGGAATATGGTTAGTAGCTAAAGTACTCATTTTTTGTATCCCAAGTATTGTGAATCCTCATTTTTCTTCATTGCCTTTTTTCAATGGTTTCTAGGTATGAACACCGTCTCATCGATGATATGGTTGCTTACGCTCTCAAGAGTGATGGTGGTTATGTATGGGCATGCAAAAACTATGATGGTGATGTTCAAAGTGACTTCTTAGCACAAGGTTGATCTTCATAGCCCATTTTTTTTATTTTTTAACATCTGTCATATAGAATTGTAATTTAGTTTCATATATACAGGATTCGGCTCACTTGGATTGATGACATCGGTCCTGGTACGCCTGTACATTAATCGTTTTATTTTCCTATTTTCTGTTGATGTGTAATATACATTGGTTCTGTTATAGGTTTGCCCTGATGGAAGACCATTGAAGCTGAAGCAGCCCATGGTACGGTAACACGCCATTACAGGGTGCATCAGAAAGGAGGGGAAACTAGCACTAATAGCATTGCCTCGATCTTCGCTTGGACCCGAGGGCTCGCCCACAGGTTTATAAAAGAAATATCAAATTTTGTAACTAATTATTTTGAAACATTGAAGAATATAATCAGTGTAATTCAGGGCAAAGCTGGATAACAACCTTAAGCTTCTGGATTTCACTGAGAAATTGGAAGCAGCATGCATTGGAACTGTTGAATCTGGGAAGATGACAAAGGATCTTGCACTCATTATTCATGGATCCAAGTAAGTAATTTAACTGAAACTACATTTAGAAGAAGTTTATTAACTAATAACTATCAACAAAAAATTCTTATCTAAAAACCAAATATCTGGATGGTTTGCAGGCTCAGTAGGGAGCACTATTTGAACACAGAAGAATTTATTGACGCGGTAGCTAACGAGCTGAAATTAAGACTTGTGGGGAAATCATCACTGTATGTATTAGAGTTTAATTATCAAATATTTTGATAATGAGTTAAAGCTAGCATGAAATGAGTCTTATTTTGCTGATTTTTGATCTGCAGGTGAAGTGCAAAATGGATGGTTGAGAGTAATGGATGACCAGGAAGATTTATATGGTTTGGTTCTTTGTTTTGAGTGTCTTTCATTTAACACAAACTGGATTTTTGGTTTTAATGGTTATTCTTAGAATTTATGATATGCTTTTAAGAGTTATATGTTTCATCTTAGAACCAGATCTGATCAATTTTTGTTTGATCAACACGTGGACCGAGACATCTATCCATGGTTGACTTTAGGCAAATTGATGCTCAAATATAACAGGGGTCTTAAGTTCAAATATTGCTACCATTAGGTTCTATCATAATATTTTGAAGGCCTCTTGTTAAGCACATTCTGTGATTTACCTGATCCTTTTGGTTAGTAATGGATTATGATGGTGAAAAAAATGCTCAAATATAGTTGCATTAAGTTGATCATGCACATATGCAAAATACAAACGTTATAGAAAGTGTCCATGTTAGATGATGTTACACCTAAATCTCAATGACAGGCAAATTGTAGTCTATGGCACTCTTTCATTTCAAAACTAGGTCATCTTGATTTGCTTTGACTCAAGGACAAACTAAAACTAAATGTTTAAGATGAACACCCCCCCCCCCCCCCCCCCCCCGAATTCGTAAACTAATTGGGATTCGAAAACTAGACAGACTTTGTTTCTTTGCTGGCTTTTAGGCAAAAGACTCCCTTCATTTTTGGTTGCGGAAGGAAGCTTCTGTTTCAGCCGGCTTCTAATGACAAAGTAACTACAGATTAACCGCTAGAAAAGACGATACCCTGTATATTGTTTCCCCTCTCGTGCCCACGAGTATGCTTAAAGTGGGAGCTATATCATGTAATGAGTACATCATTTTAGTCTTTTGTATTTGTCTATAACAAATAAAATAATAATAGCACTCTATTTAATTATGTTCATAAAAACCTTCTTCAGATATCATTGTTCACTTGTTCATCAATAGATGAAAAAAAGTTCTGTAACATTTAGAGCATAAAAAATCCTATTTTTTTTCTTTTTATTGTGGCATATCATTTCATTTTAACTTTTTTAATACCATCAGTCCGTCACAAAATAGGCTAACCGTCCACGTAGGATGCCACCGGTGTCAGTCAATGCCTTGTTTCTAGTGGTTCTAAAACACCAATGTTTCCAAAACAATAAATATTTTTTTAAAACGGACGCTCATATATTCTGGAGAAAGTAACAACATTTAGAAGTTGTCCCATCAACAAATGAGAAACCATTGCACAATAAGATTCTGAACCACAAGATGATCCAACTCAACGACATGTGTGTATGCTTTTATTTAGTTATATCATATATGTGAACTTATCTAAGTTACAGCTTATGTTTTAGATTGAAAAACATAATGTGTTATTAGCTAGTTAACGCACAAGAAACCATAACACAAAAACAGATCGATAGTAATAAATTATATTTCATTTTGAATTTTCTAATACAACTTAGATCAACAACACATCTCTCTTAGGCACATAACGATCACATCTATGACTAGAAAGAATCGGGTGATTGTGCTGGTGCCGACATTGGAGTGCTTGGTGGCAATGCTTGTGGCTCGTTCACAACTTGGCCATTCAAACTAGCTGGTTCCAAATTCATGTAGTAGATTAGGTTGTCATAAAATTGTTGAAGATTTTCATCTTGAATAGCGACATCGTCGGTGCTATCAACCAAAGATCTTGTTGGAAAGACTCTAGCAGTAGATTGTGTTGTGACAACCACCATTACAACAAACAAAAGAGACATGCTTCTAATATCCATAATTTCTCTCTATGGTGGGAAAATGGATGATGATATGGAGATGTGAGAATGGTTTGATGTCTTTTATAGGTAAATTTACCAGTAATATTTTGAAACGTGTCAAAACACATTTATTTACTGTGTATATATGTAAGGTGTAAAACCAAAGATATTCTCATTAATTTTAAGAAAAAGAGGTCAACAAGCTAGGGATTAAAATTTATTTTCTTTACAAATATTTAATTTGATGGTAATTATTGTCACTCTTTAAAATGCACCTTTATGTTCACATAGCAAGATATATATTTGATATTTTTGCTACATATATGATATGTGTTTGAATGTCATAATATTTGTAATTATATTATCATGTGCATATGCACATAGAAGTTTGTGTGTATCTATAGTGTATTGAATATAGGTGCATGATTCTGGTGTAAGTAGCTTAGAAACACTATTAGAGGTTATTATAACTTGTACCCATTTTTAAATTGTATGCTTACTCTACTTTTGAAAATAATCACCATTATACTCTGCATATTCAGACATACAATTATTCGATCAAAAGATTACATCACTTTACTAGTAGGAAATTCCCTTGCATACGAGTGTTTAAATTAGGATATCTTGAAGACTTTAAATTTCAGGTTTATTTCAGTGTTTATTATTATATATCTTTATTAAACTTTTTCAATTTAAAGTTTTGTCTTTTTTGTTTTTTTTATTATAACCTTTGCTTCATTTAATTCGTATCCTTTACTTTCTAAAAAAATTTAATGGAACTCTTAAAATATAAAAAAAATATTGGTCCTATGTAGAAACACAAAAAGATTATTTTATTTCAACACTGTGATATAGGGTTGCAAATGAACTAAACGTTCAGCGAACAATTCGTGAACTATTTGGTGGGGGGTTTTTTATGTTCGTACATTTAATAAGTGAATAAACACGAGCAAGAAAATTGTGTCTGTTAAGTTAATCAAACGAACATGAACATAAGTCATATTTGTTCATTTCTGTTCGTGAACATTAAAATTGTCTCCGTTAAGTTAATCAAATGAACAAGAAAATTATACTCATTTAAAAAAATATAATTCTATTATATTATATGTCTCCACCAACATCCTCCATTTGATCATTTTCAACGTTAGTTTATGCTAAAGCCTAAAAAACCTTTTAATTTTTGTATTAATTATATTTCTGATAATCTTGACAAGTATATTCGGATAATTATATTAAGTTTATGTTAAAGTTTGATGAACTTTCTTTTGTGTTCATTTATGTTCACAAACATTGTTTGTGTTCGTTTGTGTTTATTTATGTTTAGTAAGTGTTCGTGAATAATTCACGACAATCCATTTCCTTAATGAACGAACACGAATAAGAAATCTCGTTTAGTAAGTGTTTATGAACAACTTCATTTTCTGAATAAGCTTACACATTCTTTCGGTTCATTTACAACCTTTAATTATCATGCTTTACTTATTTTGATTATAAGAAGTTAAGTCTCGTATTTTTCAAATAAGTTATTATTATCTAGCGTTTTTATTCTAAAACAAATTAACATAAAACAAGTGTTTATTTTTTTAGTAACAAAATTATGACAAATTAAAATTTAATAATCTAAATTATTAGTTATTAACTAATAATAAATCATACTATTAATTTTACCAGTAACAACCCAATTAACTTTTACTTTATTACCAAGAAAAGCAAACTTTTATTTTTATTACCAAGAAAATTTACAGTGTCATAATTATCAAACTTTTACACTTAATTTGTATTTATTTTATACTCGAATTAGCTTATATGTTTATTAATTTCAGTTATAATCATTATTATGAACAAAATTGAGTTCAAATCAAACGGAAATATATGATAATAATGTCATTAGGACTATTGTTGATAAAAAAATAAAAATTGAGTATTACCGTAAAAATTAACAGTATGAATTATTATCGGATAATAAACAATAGTTTGAATTGTTATAATTTAATTATCCAAAATTAATTAACATTCATTATATATTTAAAAAATACAATACTAAATTGATAAATAGTTTTATTATTTTTTAAACATAACAATCTTATCATTTAATAGGAAAGTAAGATGGAAAAAATATAAGTTGTATTCACTAGAAGTCTAATAAATGATAAATAAAATTTATTCTTTTATTTAAACAAGGATTATAATTTTTGGGCAACTAATGTTGTTTTTTCATTACTAACATATCAAATTATCATAAAACGTATTATTAGTGCACTGACTTAAATTCATGACCCATTGTTAATACTATCATATATTTTTGCCTTCCCAAAAAAATATAATCATATATTTTTGTTTTGTCAATAAATATAGTTAATTTGTGTATAAGGAAATTAGAAATTTTTAAGTGATAAAAAGATAAAGATTATTGATGTTATAATTTCTTATGAGAATTATTGATGTTTATTTCTAACTAAATGTATATGATGAATACTATTATTATTTTTTTCTCTACATTTACGAAGAATCTTTTACTACCACCGGAATGAACAGTACAAAATTACTTTCCCTATCCTCTTTATCCGTTAAAAAACTATTCTCATCAAAAACCCAACTTCAAGATATTGTTCATCATCAATGTTTGAAAAAAAAAAGATGCATTATTAGAGTGTCTAGTGTCTACAAAACTATGTAATAAGCTTGTTTTTCTCTATCTAATGTCAACTAGTTTTATACCCGTCCGATGGCCGGGTACCGCAATGTCATAATTACATCATGTTATCAAAGTACATTATAAGCAAACATATTTTAGTGTAATACAAAATTGCAAGTACGAAAACAGTATGACATTCACAATGCAAAGATAAGAAAGCACACATTAAACAAACACGCAGTGAAACAAAAATAACATGGTCAAACGAAAAAGCTCGTCAACAGTTGTAAATAGTAGGAAGCTTGGTTAGAAATAGTAAAGAACCACATATGTTATCTAGTCACTGAATCGCTTAGGCTTACGAATTGATCTCCTAGGCCTTTTTCTTTTCATGCTCTTTATGTGTGAAGTCTTTAACATGATCTGTGGTAGTGGAAATTATGGCATCATCACTACTAACATCGTGTGAACGTGTGCGAGAATTAGACGTATCTTCATTATCCACACTTGGCTGGATTAATAACAAAAGTAATAGAATATAAAAATAAATATTCTAATATTTTATTTACAAAATAAAAATAAAATTGGATGGTCAAGTTGATTAAGGTAAAAAATATAAAAATAAAAAAAAATTTACAATATTTTAAATCCTAAAACTAACCAATGCAACTCCACCAAGACAAACTGCAGTGAAATCATCAACTATAAAAAAAACATAAACTTGGAAAATCAACAATTATATTAATTCAATGCTTAAATCTATATGCAAACCAAATAAGCATGAATTTGTAGTGCATTACAAAACCAAATTTTAAGCACTAACCATGCAGATCTTGAAAGGTTCACAAACATGACAATTACAGCAAAACTCCTTAAGGTCTTTTAAAATCTTATTATAACTAAAATCCTTTTTCAGTCCCCATGCATACAATTTCTAAGCATTGCTACTATTACGTTTGTGAAACCTTTAAACAAATAAACCCATGTGCTCAAGAATCATTTACCTTAAACATATACATTGAATACCAATAAAACACTTAATTGCAAACAGACATATATCAAAACATCATAGAAAAAACCATTCATTAGCAAAGGTAAAACATATCTAACAACATACATAACAAAATCACCATCCTTGACCAACTTCACGACAACAACAACACGCTATTCAACATAATTTATTTGCTTCTTGCTATAGACACAACACGGTTACGTTTATGCACAGTAACCCTTGGAATATTGAACATTCTTTCATAAGACGATGACAAATGTGCATTATAAGGTTGATGAGCTTCATCATCTTCATCATCACCATCACCATTACCATCACCGTCTGAGGTCTTCTCATCGACAAGCTTCATAGTAAGGGGACGAATCTTGGTTTGTTTCATCAGAGATGGTTCCGAGGCAGCCGTGTCTTCCAAGTCATCATCGCCATCCTCATCTTCAAGCGAACTGCTTAGTTGGATAACCTCATCCCAATTCCATTAGTTGGATAACCATCTTCAAAATGGTGGTTTTTTATTCACGGGCAATAGAATATATAGAATTACATCAATCTTTTGATACCAATCTATCCGTCCGTTTCGTTCATCAAAAGCCCTTTACGAGTGGTCTCAGAAACAACAATGTTTCCGATAATAAATTGAATAGTGCCTTTGAATATGTTTTAGAAGATCCTCATACAATTCTTGAGGAAAGTAATTAACTATTTTTTTTATTTTGTCCCAGGAAGTGAACATTAATTACGTGTCATGAAATGAAGATTGTAAAACATAACATGTGTATTAATTGAAGCATAAGAAACCTCAACACGAAATCAGAAAGACAATAAACCATATTAATTCATGAGTAGATTTCTAATACAACTTGCTCAATAACCATCTCTAGCTCTTAGGCTCACAAGAATCACATCCATCTGATGTAAGAATCGGGAGAAAGTGCTGGTGCCGACGTTGGAGTGCTTGGTGGCAATGTTTGAGGTTCATGGTGTGGGTTATGCTTGTGATGATGATCCTTATGCTCATGCTTGTGATGGTGATGTTCATGCTCGTGCTTGTGATCATGTTCTTCATGCCCATGCTTGTGATGGTGCTCTTCATGCTTGTGCTTGTGTTTGTGGTTATGTGAGGGCTCCGGAACAGGAGCTGGTTCGGGTGCATTCGTTGGTGACATTGAATCCACAAACACAGGCACTAATTCGCCCATGACCCTAGATGGTTTCATGTTCAAGTAGGTTATTAGGTTGTCATAAAACTTCTGAAGATCTTCCTCTTGAATAGCTACATTGTCATTGGTATCAACCAATGATCTTGTTGGAAAGACTCTTGCAGTAGATTGTGTTGTGAGAACCACCATTGCAACAAACAAAAGAAACATGCTTTTAGTATTCATGATTTCTCTATACAATGGGAATGGATGATGATATGAGGATGGGAGAACTCTTCTCCTTTTAAAGGTGAACTTACGAATGGTATGCGTCAAAACACATTTATTTACTTTCATGTATCAGTGTAAAACAAAAGATTTTTTTCACTAACTTTAAAAAAGTGGTCAACAAATAATAAAAACTTATATTTCTCTTAAGAAGTATTTAATTGGATGGTATTTATAGTTATCTGTCTTAAATAATACACCTTTATGCTTATATGGCAAGGATATTTTATATTTAGTATTTAAGTACATTTATGATATGTGTTTGAGTGTATTTATATTTGTAGTTGTGTATATAATACTAAGTTAGAGCACATGTATTACATAGGTATAATAAATAAAACATATTAAAATCATTAGTTTTGTGAATATATTATTTTCTAGATGTTATTATTCATTGGTGAAAAAAAAATATAATGAATATATAAAAGTAATAACACATAATGAAATATAAATTATTACTCTATATTTAATATGTATTTATAAATTATTAAAATAACTATATTTATATTTTAGATGTTTAATAGTTTAGTTTAATTATTTATAATAATTATCATTTAATATGAGAGAGACAAGAAATATAAATATAATATATTTGTTTTAACATATTTTAGTTAAAAAGGAAAGTGAAATTAATTGTTTTTATAATTTTCATATTTATTATGAGAGATATGTGGGAAAATAATTTTTTTGATATAATAGAATGATAACACGTATCATTTGGTATGCTATAATGATTACACGTGTCTTAAGAAAATCTTCTTTTATTATAGGTTATTGATTAGTTTTAATAAACTCGTATATTACAAGGTTAAATAAATAAAGTATTAAATATAATTAAATTATGTTAATTACAAAAAGATACTTTAATATAAGATATAATTTAAATATTATTAGTATAGAATAAAAATTTTGTATCAAAACAAACGTTTTAAGAAAATATCTCTTTTAAAAACTTTCTTATTATAACTCTTAATTTTAATTATTTTCTATTTATAAAAACTTATTATTAAAAATACCAATTTTAAATATTTTGCATGTTTAAAAAAGTATTATGTTTTAGAAAATTCTCTTATTTTATAAAAACAATTATTCTCTTATAAATAACATTAATAAAAGTATGTGTCTTTTAATTTATTAAAATTATATTAATCCAAATAAAATTTAAATAATATTTTTATTAATTAATGTGATTATCTAATAGAAAAGATAAGAAGGAAAAAATTAATGAGAATGAATATAATGTTGTAACATGTTTCATCTTAATCTCTTATTAGAGTATGAAAAGTTATTAATCAATCTACATTAACATCGAGTTGAATATTAATTTAATCAATTATGTTTGACTATTCGTTTTGATTGTAATATTAGGTGCTTAATAGTTATTATGGCTGGCTAAAATTAAATATTAGTTCTAAGGTTACCTCATCATTATTTTAAATATTTTTATTTATTTTAAACAACTTATAATATTCTTATGTTAACTATATATTAACAATATATTACACGGGTTGCTTAAATGTACGATTATACTCTTAAAACTTATAAAGATTTAAATACCACATACTTATGAAATATTATATAGTTTTTAACACAAGTTCAATAAACATTATACTATAAAAATCTTCAAAGAAAAACCTTAACTTTTCCTAATATATAAAACATTGTATAAAAATATTACAGAAATCATTTAATAGAAAAGAGACATAAAATAAAATAATTATAAAAACAGTTGTATAATTAATAAGATAGAGAGACAGGAAAAAAAAATAAAAAGAATACATGAGAGAGTGACAAGTGTTATTGAGATTTTTATTTATTTGTATAGACAATTTGCTTCTATTAACAAGACTTAAACATGTATTTAGGGCGAGAGAAGTTAAAGAAGAAGGGTTGGATAGGGTTTTTATTTTCATGTGAGTCGTTAATGCTTTTGTTTGAATTTTTTTTTGTTTTTAGATGTAGGTGTAGTTTTAATTTTCTAAAATAACAACAGAAAAATAAAAGACGTAGTTACATGTAACGTGTTATAAACCCTTATATAAAGGACAAATAAAATTTATTGTTAGAAAAATTATAAATTAGATAATTTGTGTTCAGATACTAGAGACAAATTAGTTCATAAAATCATAATGGAGAATTTGATTTGAAACCAAATTTGAAATTCAATTCAGATAGTAATGCAATTTGTAAAAATCAAAACCGAATTCAAGCTCATGGTTTAAACTTAGACAATACGAAATTTGATTTTTGATACTGATTTAAATTAAATAATAAATACTCGTACATCACTTAACTGAAAGAGTGATGTGTACACGAGACGCATGCATGCACGTGAACGCGGGACGAAGGCATGACGTGGATTCCAACCGTTGAAGTTTGAAGATATCAAACGCACGTGTTTTAGCTATTTCTTTTTAAGTGTTTCTGTTTCATGTTTTTTAGGAATCTGTTAGCTTAGTTTGTTGCAAGTTTACGTTGCTTGTTTCCCTATTTAAGCAATGCTTTGTCATTCAATAAAGTCATCAAAAACATTTGAGTTCCAATACCAGTGTTGAGTTTCTTTTAATATGGTATCAGAGTTCCGTTCACGATCAAATTGAGAGAGGAAAGATGAGTGAAGAAAAACTGAAGGTTCCACAGTTCGATGGCCATTACGAACATTAGAGTGAGATGATGGAGATTCTCCTGAGAGCAAAGAAACTTGGGGTCTGATTGACCCAGGCATAGAAGAACCGGCGTCGGAATCGCGGTGAGTGACACGCAAAAGAAGAAGCTAGAGGAGCTGCGTCTCAAGGACCTCCAAGTCAAACACTACCTCTATCAAGCCATTGATAGGGTAACGTTTGAACAGATCCTTGATCGACGCACAACAAAATCGGTGTGGAATATCATGAAGCAGCGCTTTGAAGGTAACAAACGAGTCAAGAAATCGATGCTCCAAAAACTGCGAAGAGACTTTGAGATACTGGAGATGAAGTCGGGAGAAACCATCACCGAATATTTTGCTCGAGTCCTAACTGTGGCCAACCAGATGAGAAGCAATAGAGAACAGATGCCAGATAATAAGATTGTCGAGAAGATCATGAGAACTCTCAATGAGAAGTACCTGTGTGTGGTGGTATCGATTGAAGAATCCAAAGACATTGAAAAAATCAGCATAGATGAACTACAAAGCACCCTCTTAGTTCATGAACAGAAATTCAAGAAGCCTAAGAAAGAGGAAGAGCACGCTTTGAAGGTAAACCAGGATGAATTCTCAAGCGCTCGGGGACGTGGAAGAGGACGATCGTCTTTCAGAGGATGTGGTCGCAGTAGGAGAAGACAACCCATCAACAAAGAGACGGTTGAGTGTTATAAGTGCCACAAGTTGGGACACTTCCAATATGAATGTCCTTCTTGGAAGGAGACCAATTATGTGGAATTTGATGACAGTGAAGAAATGATGCTCATAGCCATTGCTGATGAAGATGAAGAAAAGGTGTTGATGGCTGAGACTGATGAATCAAAGCGGAACTCCCTGTGGTTCTTAGACTCGAGGTGCTCCAACCATATGTGCGGTATTAAAGAAAAATTCATAAATCTTGACTCGAACTTCTCTCTTTCTGTAAAGCTTGGGAATAATACTAGGTTGAGTGTGTCTGGGAAAGGGAATGTGAAGTTGGCGTTTGACGATTCTACATTTGTGGTACAAGATGTATACTATGTACCAGAACTCAAAAACAATGTTTTGAGTATTGGTCAACTGCAGCAGAAGGGTCTGACCTTTCTCTTTCAGGCAGATTATTGCAAGATTTTTCATCCTAATCGAGGCTTACTAATTCAAAGTTTCATTAGCAATAACCGCATGTATCCTTTTCTTGAGAAAGATATAAAGTTGACAGTACAAGGAGGAGAAGATTGCATGTACTCGAATGTTGAAGAAATTCCCAGATTGTGGCATGCTCGGTATGGTCACCTAAGCTAATCTAGCATGGAAAGACTGAAACAAAAGGAGATGGTTTAATGAATACCTAAATTCAAAGTTGACAATGAGGTTTGCAGAGATTGCTGCGTGGGAAAGCAACATAGAAAGCCTATTCCAAAACACAGTACTTGGAGAGCAAAGGACAAGTTAGAGTTAATTCACTCTGACATATGTGGACCAATCACCTCTATATCCAACAGTGGAAAAAGGTACTTTTTGAGCTTTATAGATGACTATAGTAGAAAACATGGGTCTACTTAATTTCTAAAAAGTCAAAAGCTCTTGATTGTTTTAAAATCTTTAAGAAACGTGTTGAAATTGAGACTGGGAAACCAATCAAAGCTTTGCGAACTGACAGGGGGGGGGAGAGTTTGTATCCGAATCGTTTAATGTATTTTGCAGAGATCAAGGCATACGTAGATAATTAACCACTAGCTTCACGCCACAACAAAATGGTGTAGCCGAGCGAAAAAATCATATAGTAATTAATATGGTGGTCACCATTTTGGCTGCAAAGAAAATGCCTAAGATGCTTTGGGCCGAAGCTGTGGTATGGGCATACTATGTCTTAAACCGAAGCCCCACTAAAGCACTATCAGATGTGACCCCTCAAGAGGTCTGGAGTGGTGTGAAGCCTGTAATAGATCATTTTAGAGTGTGGGGTTGTTTGGCTCAGGTCCACATTCCAAAGGAAAAGAGACAAAAGTTGGATGACAAAAGCTTTACATGTGTACTGGTGGGCTTTAGTGAAGAATCCAAAGGGTATCATCTTTTAGACCAAAAACAATGAAGATCACCACCAGCAAAGATGTAATTTTTGAAGAAAATAAAATATGGAATTGGACTGACAGTTCCAGCAAGCAAACCGAAAGTGAATTAATGTGGGAAGGTGATGAACAACCAGTTGACATTGAGGATGAGAGTGAAGTAGATCCTGATGAAGAACATAGGAATGAAGAAATGTCTCTACAAGAACCAGTGAGCACCAACACTCACACTACCGGGTCAAGCTCCGGAGCTAGCGTTGCAAGAGTAAGGGAGGGTCGACAAAGAAGGCCCCCAAGCTACCTGCAAGATTTTGTTACTGGACATAATGTTGTAGATGATGATTTGAATGCTATGGAAGATGCTAATCAAGACCCAGTCACATATGATGAAGCTGTGAAAAGTAGCAAGTGGAGAGCAGCCATGGATGCTGAATTAGAAGCCATCGAGAAGAACAAGATGTGGGATCTAGTTGAACTACCACTAAACAACAAATGCATTGGAATAAAATGGCTCTACAAAACAAAATTGAATGAACGAGGGGAAGTTGATAAACACAAGGCTCGCTTGGTGGTTAAAGGTTATTGTCAAGAACAGGGAATTGACTATGTGGAGGTCTATGCACCAGTAGCAAGAATGGATACTATCAGGATGATGATCGCGATTGCTGCACAAAGAAGGTGGACCATCTATCAAATGGATGTTAAATCAACATTTTTGCATGGGATCTAGAGGAGAATGTTTATGTCCAGCAGCCTCAAGGATATGTGGATAAGGAGAATGAGCACAAAGTTTACAAACTTCGGAAAGCTCTATATGGACTAAAACAAGCACCAAGAGCTTGGTTTAGTCGTATAGAGTCTTATTTCCTAAAGGAAGGTTTCAAGAAAAGCAACAGTGAACACACCCTATTCATAAAACGAAATGAGCAAGGTAATATTTTGATTATCAATATTTATGTTGATGATCTAATTTACACAGGGGATAATGAAGATATGCTGCAAAGCTTTAAACAATCAATGATGGTCGAGTTCGAGATGTCAAATTTGGGAAAGATGAGGTTCTACCTTGGCATCGAAGTGAATCAAACTCCTAAAGGCATCCATATTTCCCAGAAGAAGTATGGTCTCGAGATTCTAAGGAGGTTTGAAATGGCAGATTGCAATTCGATGACAAATCTAATGGTGCTAGGAAGCAAGCTCGGGGTTGATGAAAGTACAAGAATTGAACCAACAAAGTTTAAGCAAATTATCGGATGCCTCATGTACATCACAATCACTCGACCGGATCTTCAGTTTGCAGTAAACTTAGTTAGTCGGTTCAGTGCAGATCCTAAGGAAGTGCATTATGCAGCAGCAAAAAGATTTTTAAGGTATTTGCAAGGCACCTTGGAATATGGTATATGGTATAAGAAAGGAGGGGAAGAAAGTTTGGAAATCTTCACGGATAGTGACTTCGTAGGAGATCTTAAAGGAAGAAAAAGCACATCTGGATATGTTTTTTTGTGGAATAAGGCTGCAGTAGCTTGGTCCTCTAAGAAGCAGGATATTGTAGCTTTGTCATCCACAGAGGCAGAGTATGTAGCAGCTGCCACTTGTGCGTGTCAATCTATCTGGGTGAAAGAAATTCTTGAAGAATTTGGATTGAAGCTTACTGAAAAAATGAAGATCAATTGTGATAATACTTCCACCATCAAGTTGTCTAAGAATCCAGTATTCCATGGTAGGTGCAAACACATTAGGGTTAGATTTCATTTTCTACGAGATTTGGTTAAGGATGGGGTGATAGCTCTGGAACACTGCTGCTCAAGAGAACAAGTAGCGGATATCTTTAGAAAACCTTTAAGTCGAGATGTGTTCACTGAATTGAGGGAAAAACTTGGTGTCTGCACTATGAAAAGCAAACTTGACGAGTTGTCCCAGTCAAGTTTGTGGGAGGGTTTGAAAGAGTGATGTGTACACGGGACGCATGCATGCACGTGAACACGGGACGAAGGCATGACGTGGATTCCAACCGTTGAAGTTTGAAGATATCAAACGCACGTGTTTTAGCTGTTCCTCTTTAAGTGTTTCTGTTTCATGTTTTTTAGGAATCTGTAGCTTAGTTTGTTGCAAGTTTACGCTGCTTGTTTCCCTATTTAAACAATGCTTTGTCATTCAATAAAGTTATTAGAAACATTTGAGTTCCAATACCAGTGTTGAGTTTCTTTCATAACTACTGGTTTAACAATAGCAATTTCATTATGCTGCTACTCTCACCCCACACCACCTCCTCCTCAACAAGTGTCATCTTTTGTACTACTTCTCTAAAGTCTAACATACATAAGTGGATATAGTTTATAGCGAAGCAATGCACATGTAGAAATAAAAATTAAATGATATATTCTTCAATTTAATTTTAGCCATCATTTGCAACTTAAAGTGTACAAATCGGATTCTATGCCTAAACTGATTTTGGTTGGGTCATATATAGTCAAAACGATCTAGGTTGAGACAGGCTTTTAGGTGGAAAGAATCAGGTTTGTAACTGGTTGGGTAGGTATGATAGGCCCGGGTCGCACTAAAATTTTTGTTTTAATTTTCTTTTGGTTAGATATATGTAAGGTAAAAACATCGAAGGATTAATTTTCTCCTTATCGGATGTCCTTTGTATGCAAGAAAATTGACCATATACAGCAATAGAAAAGAATTGTTGCATGCTATCTTTCTCACGAGTTTAGGGTGTATTTGGTATGAGTGTTCATTTTCGGATAGTGAATTTCACTATCCGAATCCGAAATTTCGGATCCGAAATTTTGGATATCCGAAATTTCGGATTCGGATTCGGATATCTGTTCGGATATCCGAAATTCAAAAAAAAGTTGTATTATTTAATAAATTTTATAAAAAATAATAAATTTTAATTAAAATTTATTTTATATATCCAAACTTTTAATTAAAACATTCGACATATCTAAAAATATCTGAAATATTTAATTAATATTTAATATTTTTAAATTTTTATAAAAATATTTTGATATTTCGGATATCCGAAATATCCGAAAATTCTCAAAATCACTATCCGAATCCGAATCCGAAATTTCGGATATCCGAACTTTGGATTTTCAGATATTTCGGATTCGGTTTCGGATTCGGATATTTTTGAACACCCCTAGTATTTGGAAGTTTAAAAATCCGGTGGTCTTTGATAATATACCCAAATTTCCTAAAGTTATACTTGACGAAATCAAGTTATTATCTTTCTTATGGATCAAAAATCACAAAAACATGTCCAATCTAGATTGGAACTCTTGGTGTAAATTTTCTTTCTAAACTTTCATGTACTTTGTCTTGCTAGCTTCTTGCTAGCTTTTTTAATAAAATGATATATGTAAAGGTGGTTTTATCATTTTTTGTTGAAAATATAAATATCAACTACTAATTCATTGCCGAACACATTAAATATTTACATTGTATTGTTGATTAATTACCTTTATGTGTGTGTGGTTTTTTTTGCATATATTTTTTCTGGGCTTAATAAGCTAAAGTTGTTGCTTGGTGGGTTTGGATTGGATTGGGTTTGCTTATATCCGATTGGAACATAGTTGAAATGATCCATACATCCAATGAGTTTCAACCTTTTGAAGATCATTATCAGCCTTTTGGTAATCAAAGATCATATAACACTCTTTCAAGACTTCATCATCTAACATAGTTCATCATCCCTTTCTTGTCACCTGATCATCTTTGTGTCTTTTAGTCATGTACACATTGTCTGGGTCAATGTTGTTCATCATCTGCCTGTCTTCATCTTTTTCATATATGTCTAGGGCTTCGCCTATGCTTTAGTTAACCTTATATCTCTCTATTTGAGATCATATATATCTTGTCATGCCGATGAGATAAGAGTTTGGTCATTGTTCTTGTGTCTAGATCTTCATCATTTCTTGGTTGTAGTTCTTTCAAATGCGCTATTACAAGTTTAATTCGTGTTTGATATTGTATTTTTTATAGTTTTCTAAAACAGTAAGAGAGAAACTAACAAGAACTGTGAAATGATGTAAAGTGCTATAAATTCTTACATAAAAGATAAACAGTGTAAATAATGAAGATTAAGGACAAAAGTTGCAACTAAGTATATGAAAAAGTAATTAAAGAGTAATTTAGTCTAAAATATATGTAATTTTTTTATTAAAAGTTTAAAGATTATATAATTTGGATTTAAATATTCAGGATAAATTAGTACAAAAATTATACATGAGAATTCGACTCGAAACGATTCGAACACTAACCCGATCCAAAATCTGAAAACTAAACTAAATCTAAACTCAAATTTAAAACTATTACCTTTTTTTGAGTTTCATTCAAATAACATACAACCGTACATCAATAAACTACTAGTCTAACATCAACACTATCACTACCACCACCACCCTATTCCAAATAAGACCATCTTTTATACTTCTTATTTAACATACATTAGTGGATCTAGTTTATGATGAGGGCGGTACACCTATAACCCATATAAAAGAGCTTTAGATGTGTATATTCTTTTATTTAGATTGTAAGCTCAAAATTACAATTATAGGTTATAGTTTAAAACTCTCTTCTGATTGGGTCAAAAATGGTCGAATCAATTTATGTCCAAACCGATTTGGGTTGTAACATACTTTAAAGGGAAAAATAATCAGGTTTTGACATGTTTGAAACCGAGTTTTAACTGATATTTGACTAGGTTTAACTATTTTCAAAATAGAGGGTTACAAACTTATTTCGACCCTACAATTTGATGCAGGTCCAAACGAGTTTCAGCCAAAAAAAAGTTTCAAAATCAAATTCGGTCCACGTTCAAAACCGGCTTCGATTTTCAACCTGGTTTATTCCCCCTCTAATGAGGGCGTGATGTACTGGACTATGGGGCCCAAGCTTCACTATGGGCCAATTGGGCCTTGGGGTATGATTACTGTTTGCGGGCCATTGAAATTTGAACCAGTAATTCAGTTTTTTTTAATGTCAGTAAACTTTAATTATTTTGGTTTACTAATTGTTCAGTTTTTTAATCTGCAAGTGTTTTTTCAAGTTTAGCGGTGAATTCTTCGGTTTTCCTACTAATATTTTAGTTTTTCTTTTTTTATTTTAATTATTTTATTGTTTGATTTTGTTCTATTATGTTTAGTTCTGTTTATTTAATAATTTATTAAGTTTAATGATTATGGATTATCTAAATAACCTGCTTGTTTATGTTTATTTCTAGTTAAAATATGTTTTTACATTGCATTTATTTAAAACACGTCTAAACATAAGTTGATATTATGAGTTTTCTTTTCTTGTTATATATTTTAATTACTTTTTCTAAACATATACATAGTTTATAGGTTAAACGTGTACACATGTACACATGTAAGAGCATTCATAAAGTATATCCTATATCATCATCCTTATAATTAAATTAAATATAATTATTTTTTTAATTAAATAATATTTTTTTATATTTTTATTATTATATTTTCTCTCTATCAACTCATAATCATTTTCAAACATTAAAATTTTATAAGAGTTGTACCATGTTTCCCTAAATATGTAAAAACACGTTACAATCCTCGTAAATTTTCTATCCATTTCACTTACAATCACTCACAACCAATCCGTATAATATATGACATTCACTTACATAAAAATAGAGGAACGGACTCTGAACGCTCTAAAAAATGTTATTTCTTTCTTAACATGTTAAAGAAAAAGTACTTCTAGGTTTCGTATTAGTTCACTATACGATATAATATAAATTTTCTTAATAACATTAAATTGATGTTATGCTTTCCATTTGAAATACATCATATGTGTTTGAAAATCTATATTATTGTTATAAATGCAAACTATTTTTATCAATATATATTTTATCTTATATTATGATTCTATTTTATTTTCATGACTAGGCTTCAAATTTGAAATCTAGTTAACATCCTCGTCTTAACGTAAACAATTTCAGCTTAATCAGAGTCGCATCTTATTTTATACTATTTCTTAAACACTGAGTTTGAATCCATTTAAATTCTGACCAATATATAAAACTCCATTTTTGACAAATATGGAGCCGGATCGTATAGAAGCTAAATTACATTGTGTAATACATCTTAAGTTTCCAAATGTTAAGTTTCATTGCAATATGAGATACAAGCGATTTTATATTATTTTTATAGCATATTTAAGATTGAAAATTTTTATTTTCTTAAAAGAAAAAATTAAACCTTTAACCTTTGTATATCTTCATGAACGACTTTAAAACATTTAATGGTGAAAGTCCAAACTTTATATCCACAATAATGGTCCAATACACATCATCATCTTCAAGTATGTTGATAATCTTGACCATGGGAACACTTTCACGTCGAAGCCGAAAGTCCATTCTTCCTTGATTGCAAACCACATTTTCTGGATTTCCGCATAGGTAATTTTAAAAGAGTAGGGGATTTTTGCTTAAGAACTCCAATCTTTCATATTTCAAATAATATATTTGGCCCATTTTGATATTAATTTCAAAGCTCATCAAACTAATAGCATAAGGTTTTTTTTTCTGCAGTAAAATATCTGCGGTCTGCGAACCACATCTGCAGACATTTGTAGAAAAAGAGGTGGACCAAACGTCTACAGTTTGCAAGAAGAAAATTATATGTTTTTAACATCTGCAAACTAGTAAAATATTATATAATTAAAGTAAACTTATTTTTAAAATTTTAAAAAATACTTTAACATTTAAATTTAAATAAAAGTCATACAATATTGCAAGAGTATTCATAAAATCATAAAAAATACATTTTATTTAAATCTTTTATTCTACATTTCGAATTAACTGATCAACAATGTCATCTTGTAACTGAGTCATATATTCCCGATGTGATGCACGTGCATGTGTTCCAAACCTCATTTTCATCAGAATCAATGTGCACATGATGATTTCCAAATGACACACTGGGATGATCGTATCGTGTAAAAAAGTCATCGTCGAAACCTTTTTTCTTATAAAATTATGTAACGTGAAACATGCAATGGTAATGTTTCTTTCTGTAACCAACGAAAATGATGTCATCCTCTTCAAGGGAACCGTGCTTTCAAGACACCAAATGAACGCTCAATAATGTTTCGTAGTTTTGCATGTGCATGGTTAAATTATTCTTCATTGGTCAATGCAAGGCTCCTATGAAAATCTCCAAGCCAATACCTAACATTACAATATAGAGCCATAAATTCTCATATGTGTGCATAGACGACATCACAAAGATAATATTTATTTGTAAAGATATACTAATAATTAGAAAATTAAACTAAGATACAAATATTTAAAAACAATTAAAATGCCTAGTGATGGTAATGGGAATAGAGCATTTATATCTGATAATGTCTTTGGTGATATTCAAGAATCATGTGCTACTCCTTCCAAACCTGCCACAATAAATGTAAAAATCATGTTGGAATCACAAATTGATAATATGTTTTGATAATATTCCCTTTTTCCTTTTCCTCTATATAAATCTTGTTTCATAGCAGGAACAACAACATGTATCAAAGTTTCATCAAGTGCACCAATTGCTTCTTTGAAAATTTGTCATAGCCTTTTGTATGTCTCGGAATGTTTGGATTCAAATTGAAAAAAGTTGGTACTATCATATATTTGGCAAAAAGCATCATTTTATCCAACAGTTTATAAAAATGTATGAATTATTTGTTTCGAGTGTTGAAATCTATGTTTGATAATCACATATTGTTAATTATGACCAATTATCATAATAAACATAGTCATCTTCCCTTCAACCAAAACATGTTTACTATCCTTTAACGAATAATTTACTCTAAAATGAGCACACAGTCATTCAAAGGATTTACGAAACATACCTAGCAATTTAACGCATTGTTTGGGATTTCTTTGCAATAATTCTAACGTGTATTTATACCCTAATATAGCCAAGTCATTGTCTCGCATTCGTTTTAAACCTCTCCTAAAAAAACAAACATACAAGTACATAAGAATTACGAATAGTAATTTCTTATTATATTCCATTATGATCTTGTTTTAGTAGAACACAAACAACCATTAAACATAAACAATCATTAAACATAACAAACCAAAAGCATTCATTATTCTAAACATAACTGATCAAAAGCATACAATGTTCTTACACAAAGCAACAAATGTTTTCAACCTTAACAAGAAGTAAATATTATTTCCAACACAATAAGCAAACAATATTCTTAGCTACTTTATTAATCCTAAACTTGTTGCCGTCATCGAGATTCACCCTCTCAATACCTCAGGAATTTGTGGTAATGTCATCAACGCCTTTCTCATGTCGGACGAAACTCCAAAAATATAAAAAGCGGCTAAGAATAAAGGATTAACCAAGTCTAACCCAACCAACTTCAACTTCTCAGAACATTCAAGAACTGTCGAACCTTCTTTGCCTTTAATAAGATATTGTAAAGGCTTTTACATATTAAGGGCTAGATCATCAGTAGTGATAGAGAATGATTGTAAGGTTTTTGTCATTTAATTTGGATTAGGCTCGGGGGTGGGCTCGGAGGTGGGATTGGCGGTATCCTCGTAAATAAGCTTAGAACCAAAATCATAAGAGCTGACATCATCTTCAGTGTCATAGAACTATTTTCAATGATCTCGTATTCGGAAGCTCCTAAACTGAAAGTAAAAAATGTTATAAGTTTAGCTTTATAGGTATTTGTTAAAAATTTGTATATATAAACTTACCTTTTTAAATTCTTCACATTTCTCGTTGGTTAAAGTAAAAATGTTTGTTTAAGGGTTGTATACGTTGCCTATTTTGTTTTGCAAATACACCCACCCTATGTATTTGACTTTAAAATTATCGTACGTATTTTTCATTTGCTTTTGCGTCAAATCCAAGTTGAGTGGTACGATTAAAATTCAACTTGAGTGGTACAGTTACTTTTTGGTTTTTGTTTATCCCCGTACTCTTTCATCGTTATTAGATATATTAAAATTCAACTTGAGTGATACGATTACTTTTTGGTTTTTGGTTTTGGTTTCTGGCCACAAACTTATGATGAAATGGTATTTTTGGTCCCACAATTTTATCACAAAACTTCCGTTTATCAAAATTTTGCGATGAAAGTTTAATAGTTTTATTTATCACGTTAAAATTTCATCCTCTTATCATTTATAAGTTTACGGCTTAAACCCGTTTCATTTTGTAATAATTTTATTTTTTGTAATATCTATCGTTCATTAATTTGTTTTATAATATCTTTCGTTCATTTTGTAATAAGTTTATGTCTTAAACCCGTTTTTTTCTTTTCTTTTTTTTTGTCAGAGCTACGATTGATATATTTTTTTTCAAAACTAGAATTATTCCTGTGCGCGTTGTGCAAGTAGTTGCATTATGAACATAAATATGAAAACTAGAATACAAAAAGTAACGGTTGTCACTCCGATATCAAACAATTAGACATCAAGCAAATGGAAAGAAAGAAATAATGAACTTATCAAACATATCGAATTAAAACAAGTATTCAAATTTTTAATGATGCCAATTAAATAAATGGATATTTTAGAAAAATTTTAGTTACTAATATAACTAGACAAATCAAAAAGATCCAAATATGAAAATCAAAATACTTCGGTGGCCAAAACACAAAAACTAAAAAGTCCATTTAGCTAAGACTCTAAATTTTACAAATAAATAATGATGTTGTAACTAAATCGAGTATTATTTTGTTGTAATGCATAAGCTATAGTGAATAAAGTTACCATTGCAGTACCATTAGTAAAAAACCAATAATGAGCGAAAAACATGGTTTCCAGAATTGGTATCATTAGAACCTTACGTATTTGTTTTTGCGATTTTCAACAAGCCAAAGCAACAATGATCAAACTCACGCTAGATAGCGCGGGAGAAAAACGATCAAACTTCCGCCGCGTAGTACGTGAAAATAACGTTCATCTCTTAACATTTTCTAAAAAACGAAACGTGTATTTATGTTTAATTTTTTTTGTTAACATTTCTTACTTAATTTTTGTGGGTATAGTGAGTGCAGTTACCATTGTAGTATTATGGCGTTAAACCGATTTTGAGCGAATATCACCGCCATCAGTATTGATATTATAAGAACAAATATTAGTATTCGCTTTTATAATTTTCGATAAGACACACATAACAACCAACGTCGCGATGTCGTAACATATGAGAAAACGATGAAACTCGTCGCGTAGTGCGGGGAAAAGCTTGTTATTATTATTTTTGAAATGGCAATTTATTCTTTTTTATTTACAATTTATAGTGGTGGCGATAGGTTTGGGATGGCGGCGATAGGGTGTGTGGTGGACAAGAGAATGGAAGATGGAAATGTGATAGTTATTAAGGCCCTTCCTTGTGGTCTAAACATGGCGACATGGATGGTTTTTAATCTATTTTAAATGATAAGAGGACTCGTAAAATCAAGGCGGCTCTATGTTTTAAATTTTCTTCTCGTTACATGTCTTTTAAATGCATTTTTATTGTTTGTATACAATACTATCTTTAGTAAATTCGTTTATTACACATGTTGAATAAATATAAATTTAATATAATAAAATTTAGTAATTATAAAATTATATTTTAAGATATGATATGACTGAAATTACATATGAAAAAAACTATAAGTAATAAACATTGATATCAAATTTTTTAAAATTTGTTTACAATTTTTTTAAAAAATAATAAATATCTTGTTTTAAAACAAACTGTATAAAAATATCATTTTTAAAATTTCTCATTATAACTCCGAAATTTGAATATTTTTGGCTTTTAAATAAAACTACCAATTTTAAAATATTTCATATTTTTTAAAACGTGTTATGCTTAAGTAAAAGTTATTATTTTGTAGAAAATTTGTTTATTTAGAAATAACTCTTAACTTATTAAATGTAAAAAAAATATTAAATAATATTATTAGTAACTAAAGTAATTATTTAATTGGAGAAAGATACGAAATTTTTTGTTGATGATTATTGTGTTGCGTACACATGTAATCACAAGTTACCTTTTTATTAAAATACAAACATAAAGATGAAGATTTAGTTATGACCTATAATTATTTAAATGTAGTAATCTGGAATGATAATAATAATAATAATAACTAGTTTTTAACTCCCTGCGCGTTGCCACGGGATCGTACGTGATGAGATAAAATATATATCATTATCGATCTGAGTCGTTTTCAAGTTAAATTTACGTCGAAACGTAGAGTAATTGAAATTTATATCATTCAATGAAAACATATTAGATTTGACCAACCTATTTTTCAAACAAAATTTATATCAACACGTATAAAAACTCAAAACATACATAAAAAACACGTGTTGTAATATCATATTCCGTGTGATAAAGTATAGATTGCAGTCTCCGCGACTTGTTTTCGAACTATATAGAATAACTTAGAATTTATACAGTCGAATAAAAACGTATCATGTGATTTATATTTAACCTGATGCGTTTTGAAACAAAACTTACGTCGAAATGTAGAACAACTCAAAATGTACTTAAATGTAAACACTGAAATGTTTTATAGTTGATCTGAGTATTTTATAACATGTTTAAATTTATATAAAATCATTTCATGTAATTTATCAAAAATTCCTTTTGTATAGAAATAAAAACAAAGAAAATTTTTCTAAATTCTTAAAACTTGATTAACATCTTAAATTTTATCACGTGTGTCGATAAATAATAAAATACTTTAAATAGAGTTAAGGGAAAAAAAGCAAAGAAAACCTATGGCCTATAGTGTCAGTTCTTTTAATAACTAAAGTTAAAAATCAAAGGAATACGGAAATGTTGGAACAGAAAGCTTCGATCTTGAGGCGCGCTTGTGTAAGGATTGTGGTGAAACCACTAAACCAAAACCAAATATTTGTCTTAATGTGTGCATTATAACTTAAAACATAAACAAAATTTAGTATTAAAAAATTAATAAATCTACTGTACGCACCAACATACATAATTAATATATAATAATATTATTATTATTATTGCTGCTGCTGCTGCTATTATTGTTATTGTGTTATTATCGTTATCGTTATCGTTATATTCTAGTATTAAAGACCCGAATGTATATAAGATCTTACACTATTTTTATATCTCTTATGCAATACTTCAACTTATATAAATTATTTTGGTGGTATTTGATTTATATAATAAAAGTTGATTATAAAACATAAATATAAAAATAATGATAGTATGAAAATGTAATTATATATAAAGGTTTTTAGGTGTTTTAATGACGTTAGGTTGGAAATGGCTAAGATTTATTTTTTAAATAACGTGAGACTAAAAATATGTTTTGAGGCCCTTCAATAGATTGTGCTCGTGATTCCGGTAACATGTAGCGTATGAAAAAAACTCTCATAATTATTATAAAAAAGTAAGAGTTAATTAATAAATAGTTCTTATGGTTTGATAAAATTAAAAGATTGGGTATTAACTTTTTAAGTAACAAAGTTTGGGGCTTGTGATTTTATTTTGTAACATGTTGAGGGTCTAAGATTAATGTTTGTTAAATTTTATGTTAATAAGAAGGGTACATTAATCATTAGTCGTTTTACAACTAAGGACTAGTTATGTGTCTTACTAAAATTGTTTGATATTTGAGGAACTCATACAATATTATAATAAATTAAAACCACAAAAAAAATATTTTACATATAGGATTTGCACCAAGACCTCACCATAATCATGTTGATTATGGACCTAGACCAACCTTGATCTCATCGCACTAATCCATGATCGGTTTTCAAAGTCTGCCCGTCGATCGTCCTTGTATAACCACCACTACCTCAGACGGTGGCGGCAACCATGCTTCTTGCCTTCTTGGTGTAGAGGCTACACAGTCTTTCGGGCCATTTTTCATATTTTTAATATGGTTTATAAATTCTCTTCAATTTCATAAGCAAAATAATGAAACTGGTAGATTATTCTTGTTAATTTTGAGATTTAAATGGAGAATTGTAGATCGAGGACTAAAAGTGGAAAAAGTGATTAGGGTTAGTAATGGCACTGTTTACAAATTTGATTGGGCTTTGGTGGTGATTGTGGTGGGGCTCTGGTAGATGATGAAAGTGGTGGTGATTATAGTAGGAGCTTTGGACATGGTGTTTGCCAGGGTGGTGATTAGGGTTTTTGATGGTTATATGGAGATGAAAAACGAAGTTGAAATTGAGTTAATTGCATATGTGACCCCTATGATTATATAAGTGTTATTTGGTTATTTTACACAAATTTAACAAAAAACTTAACACATGTTCGTTTTACACCCCAACCTCATAACAAAATTAAAAACATAAGCCCCAAACTTATTACTAAAAAAGTTAGTATCCAGATATGTTATTTTTGTCAAACCACAAGGACTATCTGTGTAATTAAATCAAAAAGTAATAAATCAAAGACTTAGTTACACGGGTGGTCTTTATGGTTAGGCTTGATTTCATTTTTGGTCCCTAACTCTTTGAAATTACAAGGCTGGTCCAAAACTTTGCACAAACGTAACAACAATGATTCCTGAAATGGGTGGGCGTTAATTATTGTTGTTAAATGCGTGTGAAATCTTTCTTATTCTACATCTAAACTACTTCTCCTACCACCGTTAAAGCCCCATCTTCAACCACCACCCCTACCACCTTCAATCACTGTCACCACCACCACCACGAGCACCACCTTCAACCCCCACCACCTTCAACCTTCAACCACCACCACTATCACCACCTTCAACCTTTAACCACCACCACCTTTAATCTTCAACCACCACCACCATCTTTAACCTTCAACCACCACCACCATCTTCAACCTTCAACCACCACCACAATCTTCAACCTTCAACCACCATCATCTTCAACATTCAACAACCACCACCTTCGACCTTCAACCACTAACACCACCTTCAACTACTATCACCAGTACCGGCTACACCATCGTCACCACTAGCACCACACCACCCACGTAACACCGTCGTTCTTGTCTTCCTCGAAAGTTCACTTTTCTGGTCATCTTCTCCGGTAGAGGAAGATGATTCCGGAAGAATACCAGACAACCACCATCGTATGCCATGGCACAAGCAGATCTGGTTCATTATTCTCGAAGGGTGGTCCGTGAGGGTGGAGGGGTTTGATTAGTGGTGTTTGCCGGTGATGGTGGTGGATGAAGGTAATGGTAGATGGGTTAGGAAGATGATGATCTGGTGAGGACCATCTTTTAAATAAAAGGGTATTTTAGTCATTTTAGAAAAAATAACACTCAGAGTTAACATCCATCCGTCTCAGGGACTATCGTTGTTATGTTTATGTTAAGTTTTGGACCAATCTCGTAATTTCAGAGATATAGAGACCAAAAGTGAAATAAAGAAAAAGATATATAAGTTTATTGATATTTTTTGGAGTTTGTATTACACTGGGATTGAGTTGGTTTATTTATTTGATTATGTGTTTGAATTAGATTAAAATAAACATAAATGTGGTATATATAGTCATGATTCTTTTATTTGGTGTGATTTTATTTATAATCATGTTTTGAGTGTTGATATATTGATTTTGGGCCAACAAATAAAGATAAATCTATGCTTATTATGTAAGCAGAATCATCGTGGGATCATCTTTGGCCATGGAAGTTAAAATTATAAATGATTATTGTTTAAATTTATAGTGTCAATTATTATAGTTATTGGATTAAAGTTTAAATTATCAAAATTCAAATTTCTAATATAATATAAAATTTAATAATGAAGTTGAAATATCGTACAATAAAGACGACAATAACAAATTTAATTGTAATGCTACGAATTTGATTAGCAATCATTCAAATGTAGTTAAAAGGTTATACATTTTCTTGACTTTTTTCTTTGAATTTGAAAAGTATTTTATATTCAAAGATGAAGTTCTCTCCATAAACTTGTTTTCAAGGTAAACCGTAAACGCATAGCCCTTAGGTTGGTCCAATACCACTTGTGCTCATAGGAATGTGAGCAAATGATTTTGTTATGTTTCTAATGGAGAAAATATTGATTTCAATAATGTGCTCATAGGATACGAAAGTTTCACCAGAAGTGTCTAGCAATAATAATGTTTTGATATGTTAAAACGTAATTAGTTTTTTGTTTACATATTTAAACTTTTTTTATAGTGCTTATACATTAAACTTTGAGTTAACTTATATTTTGATTTAGGCTTAATTACACGGGGCACTTATGGTTAGGTGATATTGATTGAAATACTTGGCTACTTTATTTATAAATATATGATTCACGCAAAAACCCTAGAACTTCCTTAATAAAATAGTTGTTTCAATGTACAAACTGAATAAACAAAACAGAATCTAAGAAGGTTATTTTGTATCTTAACATGCCTCTATCGTTTGGGTTAATTAGAAGTTTTTGAATGTTTAAACTGGATTTAAACTTGAGGAAGAACTGTGAAGTAATTTGTCTTTTATAAATATGTGTAAAATGAGTCGGTTGAAAGAACACGTAACATACAAACGAGGCCAAATGCGACATACTTCCTAACAGGGTATATATCAATATCAACTTGTTTGATTAGCTGGTGTTATACCATATTATAAGCTCAACAAATCGGACACATTACCACAAAAGACGACTACACAAAGAGAAAGTAGACTTAGCAACGTAGAAGCATTTAAAGGGCTAAACGTATGTAGGGTGTAGGATGTGTTCTTACCACACACCACACTATATGCCCACTAGTTATATTTTTCATATCACATCACAACTTCAAATTTAAAGTGTGTACTCATGTCACTTCATTCTATGTTATAATTTTTTTTTATTTAAATAAAAACTTTATAAAATTTAAAAGAGTTAAATTTGATTTTCCTTCCTAAGGTTTGATAAAAATAATCATTTTACTCCAAAAGATTAAAAACCAATTTATTTCCAAAAGTTTCATAGACGGTTTCAATTTTATACGAAAGTTTCATAACTTGTTTAACTTAAATTCAAAAAATAAAACTTTTGAACTGAAATTAAAACAAATGATGAAACTTTTAGGTTAAAATTAATAATTTTAAATATTTGAAACAAAATAGTTATTTTTGTCAAACATTATGAAATAGAATTAATATTAACTCAATTTAAAATGTAAAAACCTAAAACTAAAACCTATTTAATAAAAACAACAATAACCAAAACTAATATTTGTCGTCTGAAACCGTGATATCCACATTCTCCACAACGTTTTTCACAAGATTGAATCTAAATACAAAAATGTGTGTTCTTATCGCCCAACTCCAAAATTGTATTTTTGTTCTCAACTGGAGTTAGAGATGTTCAAACCACTTTTTTTGCCAAACCGCTTCGAGTTCAAAACTGAACCGGTTTTTTGTAGTGGGGTCAAACCGGTTCTTCTTCAAACTGGTTCGGTTTACAAACAGGTTTGGCACACCGAAAACTCAAACCGATTCGGACCGGTTTGAAACCGTTTTTTACCTAAACCGGTTTTTCTTACCGGTTTTTAACTTTTAAACCGGTTTATAAACCGGTTTTAAGTGTGTGGATACCACACCGTTTAGAAACCGGCGGTTTGGGTCGGTTTGGGACCGGTTTGGGCCAAAACCGGTTCCCTTTTTTTGGGTGAACCGGTTCCCGAACCGGTTTTTTTTGTTCATGTCACACCCCAACCTTGACGGCGGAAACGTCGAGGAGTGAGAGTTAAGATTGTTCACAGCCACATAACGCTATTATTAAATCCATATATATTATTCATAAGTTTCAAAGGTAATATTACAAACATAAGTCTCAAAGAAAGTAAATAACATAACATAAGATGTAACAAGCCAATTTATTTTATTTATTTAACTAGGTCCATTCCTAGATGTGAACAAGCTTCAAAAGTGGCGATTAAACTTGAGTATTTCCTGAAACATGTTAAAAATAAAAGGTCAACATAATGTTGGTGAGATTTCCATAGTTTGCAATACAATAGTATATAAAAGATGGCAATTCATGTTGTAAGTTAGAGAACAAAGTATGTAAGACAGAATGCACAATCAAACCTTGACAAAATTTTACAAGTCTCAAACGTTTACAAGTATATACGATTAGCTAAGTGTATTTGGATCAACCAAGCAGGCTTGTCAGGCCCATAGATCTATGACGTCGCCAAACTAGCAATAGTTAATGATTTTACATATATTCGACATTACATGGTAGCTACAAAGGTCAACTAACCACAACATACAGGTGAAATGCCATAAGTTTACAAGAATCAAACGTATTTACAAGTGCAATGTTTATAATGTAATGTGTTTTCAGGTGCAATTTGTCACACCCCAACCTTGACGGCGGAAACGTCAAGATGTGAGGGTTAAGATTGTTCACAACCACATAACGCTATATTAAAATGTAAATATTATTATCATAAGTCTTGAAATGAAATACAATCATAAGTCTCAAACAAGTAATAAGTTCAAACATAACATAACATAATGTAATTTTTTATTTCATTAACTAGGTCCAAGTCCTAGATTATTGCATGCTTCAAAAGGATCACCTTAAACTTGAGGTTGACCTGAAACATGATAAAAATAAGAGTCAACTAAAAAAGTTGGTGAGTTTCCAAGGTTTTCATAAATAATATGAAAAAGGTTACAAGTAGCAATTCATGTCATAGGTCATAAGCAAGTAAGGTTATAGAACACATATCGTCACAACCAAACCTCAACTTGATTACAAGTATAAAAGATTGGCTAAGTGTATTTGGTTCCCATGATGAATAAGCATACGTCATCAGGAGTCGGCAATACATCGACTTTAGCACCAAATAGGCTTGTCAGGCCCAAAGATCTAAGACGTCGCCAGGCTAGCAATAGTTAATGATTGTAAACAAAATATGTATCTCATATAAGACTTACAATAACACAAATAACCATGACAAAAAGGTAAAGATGAATTGCATGTGCATTTACAAGTATCAAGATGTTTACAAGTGTAAGTTTATAAGGTTAACATGTTTCACCCCAAAAGGTGTGAAATAAAGTAAAAAGGGGGCATGGAGAACTCACATGATGTTTAAGTGTATAAGGTGGTAATAAGAATTAAATGACGTTCCAACGAGTTCCTTTACAAGATACCTAAACGTATATATTACAAGTATAAGTTTAATAATAAGATTAACGATTTAACGAGAACTAGGGTTCCAATATGGATTTGGGGTTTTATAAATAAGGCTATTTGTCGACCTCATATATTTTAATACCACGAAGAAAACTTAATTAATCCCTTTTGGATTAACCCTTATAATGATTTAATCATCAATGTAAATAAAATCTTATCATCAACATAATTAATCTAAAGTTAAAGATAACATATAAACCAATAATAATTTAGTGATTTCAACTATTTAAAGTTTGTTTTTATGAAAATAACTAATTACAATATTGTTATAATATTTTGTATAAAAATTGTTCAAGTGCTAAAAAAATAATAATTTAACAGAAAATAATTAGCTAACTTCTAAAATAGACAAAATTTACAAAACTGATTTTTTATAATTTAGAAATTATATATATATTTTTTTAAAGGCTAGAAAGCCCAAAAAAATAGGTGAGGTTGCCCGGGTTCGAACCCGGGACCTCTAGTTTGATGGGCGTGTATGTAACCAGTAAGCTGAGGGCCGTGGCCGTGTCTTAAGCTTGGTTCTAAACTTTAAATACTCATTTACAAAGAAACCCCCAAAACCAAATGAGCCCTAGATCGATTTGTCCCAAATTGAAACTCAATATGATTTTGTAAGAGCCTTTAATCATGGGGTTTTTGTTCACCATGGAGAGACGAGTGATTAGGTGTGTTCAATTACCCGATTTGGTTGGAAAAGATGTTAGAAACAAACGAGGAACAAGCGGCGGTCATAGGTGCACAATGGATGAACAATCTTCAATGGTAACCCAATTAAACTTGTGGGGAGCTTTGTGTGATGTCCTTGATACAAAGCCCCTTGTCAATTTTGAAAATTGAAGCCCGGATAATGGTGTTCGAGCACGGCGTAGTTTGCAACAGAAGATGGTGATGAAATTTGAGAATTTGTTTTGTTTTAAGTGCAATTGAGAGTTGGGTTTGATTATAGATAGGTAGACGTTCGATCTGGTTGAATTAATTGAGTAATTATTGAGGTTTGATGCTCGAATAGGTTTGAGATTATGAGCTTCGGTTACCGATTGGTTTGGGAGCCATAATCGTCGTTTAACCACATTAAACATCCTAATTATGTTCGAAACACGTTTGCGAAGCGATCGGAATCGATTCAACGAGAAAAATCAAGGTTTAAAACGTTTTTTTAAGGGTCACCGGAGCTAAGCCGGCCGGAGGCCGGAAAAAGAGAGAGAGGGGAAAAACATGGTTTAAGTTTTCATTAATTACACAAATGGTCCCCCTAGTTTGTAGTTTTATCATTTTATGTTTAAACTTAGATTCTAACTTTCAAAATTGGCCAAATAACCCCCTAGACTTAAATTAATCTTTAAGTTTAAAATATTTTATGACTTATTATTATTATTATTATTATAATTATTATACTTATTATTATTATTATTATTATTATTATTATTATTATCATTATAGTTGTTATTATTAGTATTATTATCATAATTATGACTTGTTTCATTATTACTATTATTAATATTAACATAATTAATATTATTTGGTATTTTTATTTTTAACTTTCTTACATTAATAACCAAAGAGAATAAGCATAAATAACACATGAGTTTCATAGTTGTCAATAATGACCCTTATAAGAATAAACGAAGTTAACGTTTAGTTAACAAAAATACGAGATGTTACAGTCTCCCCAACTTAAAAGAATTTCGTCCCGAAATTAAAAGAAATGAAACTATACAAATAAAAACGGGTATTTCTTCTTCATGTGCTCCTCACGTTCCCAAGTAAATTCAGCGCCACGCTTATTTTCCCAACGAACCTTGACGATTGGGGTTGTTGTGGTTCTCGTCTTCTTCATTATGCGGTCCATGATCTTTACAGGTTTCTCGACAAAATGTAATGACTCGTCAATCTGAATGTCTTCCAACGGAACATACAGACTTTCATCGGCCAAGCACTTTCTCAAATTTGAGACGTGGAACACAGGATGAACTCCACTAAGGTCAGAAGGTAGTCTCAGTTTATAAGCCACTTTCCCAATCCTTTTCAGGATTTTGAAAGGTCCTAGAAATCTTGGAGCCAATTTGCCCTTCTTTCCAAAACGAACACACCTTTCCACGGTGAGACCTTTAGAAGAACCATCTCCCCAACTTGGAATTCCAATGGCTTACGTCGCTTGTCAGCATAACTCTTTTGACGACTTCTCGTCACTTCAAGGTTCTTGCGGATAATAGAAACTTTAGTCGTCTCTTGTATAAGTTCAGGACCAGTGATGAAGTTTTCACCAATGTCGGTCCAACAGATCGGTGAACGACATTTATGACCATAAAGTGCTTCAAACGGTGCCATCTTGATACTCGAGTGATAACTATTGTTATACGAAAATTCCACGAGCGGTAGATGCGTATCCCAATCACCACCAAAGTCAAGAACACACAGACGTAGCAAATCCTCCAAGGTTTGGATCGTTCGCTCGGTTTGACCATCAGTTTGAGGATGGTAAGCCGTGCTTAGGTCCAATTGAGTACACAAGAGTTCTTGCATAGACGTCCAAAAATGCGAAGTGAAACGAGCGTCTCGGTCGGATATGATGTGCAGAGGTACCCCATGAAGACTTACAATTTCATCGACGTATATACGGGCTAACCTTGATGTCTTGTAAGTGTCACGTATAGGTATAAAATGTGCCGATTTGGTCAATCGGTCAACGATCACCCATATGCTATCATGTCCTCGAGAGGTTCGGGGTAGCTTTGTTATGAAATCCATGGATATGTGTTCCCATTTCCACATAGGAATCTCGGGTTGCTCAAGTAATCCACTTGGACGTTGATGTTCAGCTTTAACCTTCGTACATGTGAGGCACTTAGCTACATAAGTCGCTATGTCTTTCTTCATTCCAGGCCACCAATATTGACCACGTAGGTCCATATACATCTTATCGGAACCAGGATGAATAGAATAACGAGTTTGATGAGCTTCGTTCATAATAAAGGTACGAATGTTATCGCGATTTGGAATCCAAATTCAATTGGCGAAGTACATCAACCCATTGGGTTTCGTTTCCAATTGGGTTAGAAAATTATGCTCCAATTCATCCTTCATTCTTCCTTCTCGTTGAACCATTTGTTGAGCCTACAGGATGCTAGACTCGATGTCACTATCTATTCTCAGGTTTTGTAGCAGTACGGTGGTCTCGTTGACATCTAGTCGGATCTCAGTATCGAACTCACCCAAAGTGTCAAACCATTGACGTCGATCGCGAATTTCTTGGAATGAGATCATCTTGTTGTGAATCTTTCGGCTTAGTGCATCGGCTACAACGTTTGCTTCACTAGGATGGTAACGAATGACACAATCATAGTCACTAATCAACTCCACCCAACGACGTTGTCTCATGTTAAGATCTTTTTGATTGAAAACGTGTTGAAGACTTTTGTGATCGGTGTAGACTATACATTGCGTACCATACAGGTAGTGCCTCCAAATCTTCAAAGCAAATACAACAGCACCAAGCTCGAGATCGTGTGTTGTATAATTCACCTCGTGAACCTTCAATTGTCTCGATGCATAAGGTATGACCTTCCCTCGTTGCATGAGAACACAACCAAGGCCTTGTTTAGATGCATCACAATACACGGTGAAATCGTCGTTTCTATCGGGTAGGGTCAAGATAGGAGCATTTTACAACTTATGCTTTAACGCTTCAAAAGCTTCTTCTTGCTCGGAACCCCACTCGAATGGTTTATTCTTTTGTGTCAAAGTAGTGAGCGGTTTCACGATCCTCGAGAAATTGGCAATGAATCGCCGATAATAACCAGCAAGACCAAGAAAAGAACGAACTTCGGTAGGTGTGGTAGGAACACACCAATTCTTCACAGCTTCCACCTTTGCAGGATCAACGTGAATTCCTTGGCTATTCACCACGTGTCCTAGAAATTGAACTTCCTCGAGCCAGAAATCACACTTCGAGAACTTTGCGTACAATTGCTCTTTCTTTAACAACTCAAGAACCAATCTCAAATGCAGTTCATGATTGGTGTTGGACTTGGAATAGATAAGTATGTCATCAATGAAGACGATCACAAACTTGTCTAGATAAGGCTTGCATACTCGGTTCATGAGATCCATGAAGACAACAGGAGCATTGGTTAAACCAAAAGGCATCACCATAAACTCATAGTGCCCATAACGAGTACGGAAAGCGGTCTTTGGGATATCATCATCATGGACTCGCAATTGATGATAACCAGAACGTAAATCGATCTTCGAGAAAATAGCAGCTCTTGAAGTTGATCAAACAAGTCATCGATGCGAGGAAGAGGATAACGATTCTTGATGGTAAGCTTGTTAAGCTCACGATAATCGATGCACATACGAAACGATCCATCTTTCTTCTTCACGAAAAGAACAGGTGCACCCTAAGGCGAAGAACTAGGACGGATGAAGCCCTTCTCGGACAGCTCTTGAAGTTGACTAGAGAGTTCTTGCATTTCCGATGGTGCAAGCCGATATGGTGACTTAGACACGGGGTTTGCTCCGGTATCAAGTCAATTTTAACTCGACTTCACGCACGGGAGGTAAACCACTAAGGTCATCGGGAATACTTCAGGAAAATCTCGTACGATAGGGACATCCTTAAGTTATTTCCCTTTGACTTTCGTGTTGACCACGTAAGCCAAGAAGGCCATATACTTCTTACTTAAGCACTTTTGGGCTTGAGTGCAAGACATGAGTTTAAGTCCTTTGAAAGATTTTTCACCGAACACTTTCAAAGTATCTCCGGAGGGTAACGGTATACGAATACACTTCTCGAAACAAATAATCTCGGCATGGTGTTTGGCTAACCAATCCATACCTATGATGACGTCGAAGCTTCCAACTTTCATAGGGATAAGATCGATAAGAAAATCATGTGTGTCGAGACTTAAGATGCAATCACGAATAATGACGTCAACGGTGATCGGTTCTCCATCGGCAACTTCAACAGTAAGGGGTCTTTCTAGTCTCGTATGTGGCTTAGCAAGTATGGGTTCAAACTCTAACAAAACAAAACTTTTATCGGCTCTAAAATCAAATAGGACATAGGCATAAGTTTTATTAATAAGGAACATACCTGTTCAATTTTTAAGGTATTTAACGATACAGGTAAAGTATGAAATGAATCGGATCACAAAAGTTAAAGATGAGTTAACGTACCATTCACCACATCATTGTTTGCTTGTGCTTGGTTAGCGTTGTTGTCGAAAGCACGTCCTCGGGCTTGTGGAACATTACCCACAAGACGAGGGCATTATGGGCGAAAATGACCAGGTTCCCCACAGTTGTAGCAAACACGGTTTGTGACCACAACAGCATTGTTAGGTGCACGGTGGCAAGTCGCCACCAAATGACCATATTTACCGCATAAGGTGCAAATGCGGCATGGTTGATTCCCGGGATGATGATACCTACACGTGTTGCACATAGGCTGAGGACCAGCATAAGCCCTAGCCCCAGGCACTTGTGCCACAGGTGCAACCGCATGTACAAGTTGTCTTTGGGGTTGTTTGGGTGCAGCCACGGCATAGTTGCGTGCCGGTGTGAACTTGCGCTTTTTGTTGTTGTTGTTGTTGTAAGACGGTTCAGCTTTGGTCTCCTTAACAGTCTCGGTAGCCGTCTTCTTTACCTTCTTTGCACCCTTCACAGACATGGTGCCCGCTCGTATATGGTTCTCGGTGAGTTGAGCGGTGATAGTAATGGCTTCTTCCAAGGTTGTGGGTCGGCTACCCACCACAGCATCTTGAATTTGGGGTGGTACACCCTTAATGAACTTCTCGATGTTACGGGGGACAATGTCAACCATGTGAGGCAGCAATATACTCAACTCATGATGCGTAGTTGAGTAGGCCAAATGATCACCATCATTTTGCTTCAAGTTCCTTCTTCCAACTTTTGCAATTCACTTCTTGGGCAGAACTTCGCGATGGTGATATTCTTGAACTCTTCCCAGGTAAGTGCTAGCACAGCTTCAGGATCACGGTTTCTCTTCTCGCTATTCCACCAGGTAAGAGCCCTTTGTTGGAGCATACTAGTGGCATAACGAACCTTGAGCGCATCGGGACACTCACAATTGATAAAGGTATTCTCCATGCTTTCGAACCACTCAAGAAGACCAGTGGCTCCTTCCTTGCCACTAAAACTAGTGGGCTTGCAAGAGCTAAAGTGTTTGAAAGTGCAAGTTTGATTATTCCCGTGTTGATTGTTCCCGTTTTGGTTGTTGCTATTCTCTCCATGACCATTTCCATTGTTGCTAGCGTTGGTCATTAAGGTGCTATTAAGTTCAGCAACCATGGTCGGGATGACAGCAACCATTTGTCGAGCAATCATGGCGGCTAACTTACAATCGGAACTTCCACGCTTTCTATGATGACGAGACATGCTGGAATATACAAATGAGTTAGATATGAGAATTGGAATAACAAGGATTAACGTTCAACAAGGATAAGGCAAAAGTTGTAAGGCACATGGAATGGTTCCATTTGGTAATGCATTACCATTTGGAAACGTTGACACGTCAAGGTAAGTTGACCCACTCGCCTTAGAATTTGTGTATGTTTGTAACATCTCGTTTTTTTTTGTTAACTAAAAGTTAATTTTGTTAGTTCTTGTAAGGGCCATTTATGCTATTTATGAAACTTGGTGGGCTATTTATGTATGATTTTTCTTATTTAATTTAAAGTTTATAAATATTATATGATATAATGTTAATATTAATAAAAGTATAAATACTATTATGTAAAAATAATAATAATAATAATAATAATAATAATAATAATAATAATGATAATAAAAATAATAATAATAAGTTATCAAAGTTAACAAAGTTAAAACTTAATTAAGTTCAAGGGGGCCTAATTGTCAAATTAGAAACTTGAAATATTAAGTTTGGGCATAGAATAATAGAAAATCAAAGTTGAGGGACCAAAGGTGTAATTTATCAAAAATCAAACCCCCCCCCTTCTCACCCCGTTTTTCCGGTGACCTCGCCGGCCGGACTCCGGCCAAGTCCGGCGAGGCACCAAAACCGCCAAAAACCGATGTTTTTTAATCCGAAACCGTCCCTAAAACGTTCTTGAACACGATTCGAACGCAATCATGGACTTTAATTGCGTTTATACGTCGGTTATGAACCCGATCGAGTGTGTAATCGAGCGTTTCTAACCATATAGCCGTTCGATCATTAAAACTCAATAATAATCAAATTAAATGATTCATAATCGAACGTCTAAGTAGTCTAAAGCTTCTATCAATTCCAATTTCACCTGAAACAACACAAACAGCAATCCAATTCCCGTTTTCTTTCGCGACCTGTAACCTTGCCAAAATCCTATCTCCGAACGAATTGAACCAAAATCAACATAGGGCTTCGCATCGGGATCATCATTCGAGGCTATCTGCAAGTTTAATTGGATTATCATTGGGGATTTCTCATCCACTGAGTTCAACGACCGCGACTGTTCTTCGTTTAGGATTGCTCCAATTCGAACTTATTCGGGTAAATTACATACATGGTTATGCTCGATTAACCATGGGAAACAAAAACCCCATGGTTAATTTGGTTATCAAGATCGTTTAGATGATCAATTTGAACGGATCTAAACTAGGGTTCTTGAGGTTGGGAACTTGGTGTTATAAGGAATGGAACCAAGTAATACCGCGGCTGGAAGCCATGGTACACCGGTTCACGACACCCCTTACATTCAAGAGGTCCCGGGTTCGAACCCGGCACCCTCTTATTCTTTTTAAAAACCTTTTTAGGCCTTAATTCTTACTAGAAAATTTCTAAAAAATTACAAAAAAAATAATTTTCATTAACTTTTAACCTTTAAATTAACAAAATGATTTTTCTGTAAATTTATTTTTATAAAAATACCGTAATATTTAATTATTAAATTTTAATTATTGTTGTAAGAATGAGTTTATGTAAAAATTAAATTGTTACTTGAATCAATAATAAATCGTACATTTACTTCGATTAAAGTTATATGATACTCAAACTAAATGCAATAATTTATAATTTTGTAAGAATATTCCCTTAATTTTTTTTGTAATATATATATATATATAAATATATGTATATATATATGTATGTATAAATATATATTATAAACTAAATTGGCTAACAAAACTCTCTTAAATTCTAAGGAACCTAGTTCATGTTTAATTGTTGAATCTTGACCTAAATCTTGTAATATTTATATATTTAGGTGTCTTGTGACGTTTTACCTTGGAACAGCTTATATTATTCTTATTGATCCTTATTATATACTTATTGATCAAGTGAGTTTCCTTGCCCTTTTTTTACTTTATTTCACACTATTTTGGGGTGAAACATGATAGCTTATACATGATACACTTATACACGTTTGAGACTTGTAAATCACGTGCAATTCAACTTATTATTTTGTTATGGTTATTTGTTTATTGTAAGTGTTTATATGAGATACATAGTTTGATTACAACCATTAACTATTGCTAGCCTGGCAACGTCTTAGATCTTTGGGCCTGACAAGCCTATTTGGTGCTAAAGCCGATGTATTGCCGGCTCCTGATGACGTATGCTTGTTCATCATGGGAACCAAATACACTTAGCCAATCTTTTATACTTGTAATCAAGTCGAGGTTTGGTTGTGACGATATGTGTTCTATAACCTTACTTGCTTATGACCTATGACATGAATTGCTACTTGTAACTTTATCATATTATGTATAAAAACCTTGGAAACTCACCAACTATATAGTTGACCCCTTTATTTTTATCATGTTTCAGGAAATCCCCAAGTTTAAAGTGGACTCTTGAAGCTTGGAAATAAAACTAGGACTTGGACCTAGTTAAATAAATAAATGATATGCTACGTTTTGTTTTATTTGGGATTATTTCATGTTTTGTGGCTTATGTTTGTAATGACTTTTGAAACTTATAATTTTAATATTTACACTTAAATATAGCGTTATGTGGCTGTGAACAATCTTAACCCTCACATCTCGACGATTCCGCCGTCAAGGTTGGGGTGTGACAGATTGGTATCAGAGCCCATAACTATAGGGATTTAGGTTATTAGTAATGTGACCTAGACTATAGCTTATGCATGAACCTCATAGGATAATATTATATTCTTAGAAATATATATATTGTACATGCTACATAATGCTATACTTTACTTATGTGCAACTTGATGCCTTAGCATAGGTTGCCTTGTAATTTTCTAAACTTTGTTACTTGTCTCCCTAAACTTAACTTTGACTCATTAACTCTCCCCGACAAATGAAACTTCTTAATCTTATTCTCGTCAACACGTGGAATCGTATACTTATGCTTAAGAATTAAATCTTTAGACTTATGTCTAATCTATGTAAATCTCATCATGGTTTTGATTTCATAAACTAAGAAATTTGTGTGACACATGGACACCTGTATTCTGGATTCCTGGCAAAAGGCCCTCGGGCTAAGGCAAGCATATCGCATAAATCCTACGGACTAGTTATGCTTACCTGGGGATTCTGGGATGAGTGATAAACCATGGTCAACATACACGAATTTCTAAGGCGAGTGGGTCAACTTACCTTGACGTGTCAACGTTTCCAAATGGTGATGCGTTACAAATGGAACCATTCCATGTGCCTTACAACTTTTTGCCTTATCCTTGTTGAACATTAATCCCTGTTATTCCAATTCTCATATCTAACTCATTTGTATATCCAGCATGTCTCGTCATCATGGAAAGCGTGGAAGTTCCGATCGTAAGTTAGCCGCCATGATTGCTCGACAAATGGCTGCTGTCATTCCGACCATGGTTGCTGAACTTAATAGCACCTTAATGACCAACGCTAGCAACAATGGAAATGGTCATGGAGAGAATAGCAACAATCAAAACGGGAACAATCAACATGGGAATAATAAACTTGCACCTTCAAACACTTCAGCTCTTGCAAGCCCACTAGTTTTAGTGGCAAGGAAGGAGCCACTGGTCTTCTTGAGTGGTTTGAAAGCATGGAGAATACCTTTATCAATTGTGAGTGTCCCGATGCACTCAAGGTTCGTTATGCCACTAGTATGTTCAACAAAGGGCTCTTACCTGGTGGAATAGCGAGAAGAGGAATCGTGGACCCGATGCTATTCTAGCACTTACATGGGAAGAGTTCAAGAACATCGCCATCGCGAAGTTCTGCCCAAGGAGTGAATTGCAAAAGCTGGAAGAAGAGTTTTGGAATTTGAAACAAAATGATGGTGATCATTTGGCCTACTCAACTAGGCATCATGAGTTGAGTTACTGCTACCCCATATGGTCGACACTGTTCCCCGCAACATCGAAAAGTTCATTAAGGTTGTACCACCCCAAATTCAAGATGCTGTGGTGGGTAGCCGACCCACAACATTGGAAGAAGCCATTACAATCACCGCTCAACTCACCGAGAACCATATAAGAGCGGGCACCATGTCTGTGAAGGGTGCAAAGAAGTTGGAGAAGACGGCTACCGAGGCGGTTAAGGAGACCAAAGCTGAACCGTCTAACAGCCATAACAACAAAAGAAGCGCAAGTTCACACCGGCGCGTAACTATGCCTGGCTGCACCTAAACAACTCCAAAGGCAACTGTACCTGCGGCTACATCTGTGGCACAAGTGCCTGGGGCTAGGGCTTATGCTGGTCCTCAACCGATGTGCAGCACGTGTAGGTATCATCACCCGGGGAATCAACCATGCCGCATTTGCACCTTTGCGGTAAATATGGTCATTTGGTGGCGACTTGCCACCGTGCACCTAACAATGCCGCTGTGGTCACAAACCGTGTTTGCTACAACTGTGGGGAACCTAGCCATTTTCGCCCACAATGCCCTCGTCTTGTGGGTAATGTTCCACAAGCCCGAGGACGTGCTTTCAACATCAACGCTAACCAAGCACAAGCAAACACGATGTGGTGAATGGTACGTTAACTCACCCTTAATTTTGTGATCGAATTTATTTCATATTTTACCTGTATTGTTAAATACCTTAAAAAATGAAAAGGTATGTTCCTTATTAACAAAACTTATGCCTATGTCCTATTTGATTCTGGAGCCGATAAAAAGTTTGTTTCATTAGAGTTTGAACCCATACTTGCTAAGCCACATACGAAACTAGAAAGACCTCTTACTGTTGAAGTTGCCGATGGAGAACCAATTACCGTTGACGTTACCGTTCGTGATTGCATCTTAAGTCTTGACACGCATGACTTTCTTATCGATCTTATCCCTATGAAACTTGGAAGTTTTGACGTCATCATTGGTATGGATTGGTTAGCCAAACACCATGCTGAGATCATTTGTTTCGAGAAGTGCATCCGTATACCGTTACCTCTGGGGATACGTTGAAGGTGTTCGGTGAAAAATCTTCTAAAGGGCTTAAACTCATGTCTTGCACTCAAGCCCGAAAGTGCTTAAACAAGAAGTATATGGCCTTCTTGGCTTATGTGGTCAACACGAAAGTCAAAGGGAAAGAACTTAAGGATGTCCCTATCGTACGAGACTTTCCTGAAGTATTTCCGATGACCTTAGTGGTTTACCTCCCGTGCGTGAAGTCGAGTTAAAAATTGACTTGATACCGGGAGCAACCCCCGTGGCCAAGTCACCGTATCGGCTTGCACCATCGGAAATGCAAGAACTCTCTTGTCAACTGCAAGAGCTGTCCGAGAAGGGCTTCATCCGTCCTAGTTCTTCGCCTTGGTGGTGCACCTGTTCTTTTCGTGAAGAAGAAAGATGGATCGTTTCGTATGTGCATCGATTATCGCGAGCTTAACAACTTACCATCAAGAATCGTTATCCTCTTCCTCGCATCGATGACTTGTTTGATCAACTTCAAGGAGCTGCCATATTCTCGAAAATTGACCTACGTTCTGGATATCATCAATTACGAGTTCATGAGAATGACATCCCAAAGACCGCTTTCCGTACTCGTTATGGACACTATGAGTTTATGGTGATGCCTTTTGGTTTAACCAATGCTCCTGCTGTCTTCATGGATCTCATGAACCGAGTATGCAAGCCTTATCTAGACAAGTTTGTGATCGTTTATTGATGACATACTTATCTATTCCAAGTCCAACACCGATCATGAGCTGCATTTGAGATTGGTTCTTGAGTTGTTAAAGAAAGAGCAATTGTACGCAAAGTTCTCAAAGTGTGATTTCTGGCTCGAAGAAGTTCAATTTCTAGGACACGTGGTGAATAGCCAAGGAATTCACGTTGATCCTGCAAAGGTGGAAGCTGTGAAGAATTGGTGTGTTCCTACAACTCCTACCGAAGTTCGTTCTTTTCTGGTCTTGCTGGTTATTATCGGCGATTCATTGCCAATTTCTCGAGGATCGCGAAACCGCTCACCACTTTCACACAAAAGAATAAACCCTTCGAGTGGGGTTCCGAGCAGAAGAAGCTTTTGAAGCGTTAAAGCATAAGTTGCAATGCTCCTATCTTGACCCTACCCGATGGAAACGATGATTTCACTGTGTATTGTGACGCATCTAAACAAGGCCTTGGTTGTGTTCTTATGCAACGAGGGAAGGTCATAGCTTACGCATCGAGGCAATTGAAGGTTCACGAGGTGAATTACACAACTCATGATCTCGAGCTTGGTGCTGTTGTATTTGCTTTGAAGATTTGGAGGCACTACCTGTATGGTACGCAATGTATAGTTTACACCGATCACAAAAGCCTTCAACACGTTTTCAATCAAAAAGATCTCAATATGAGACAACGTCGTTGGGTGGAGTTGATTAGTGACTATGATTGTGACATTCGTTACCATCCTGGTAAAGCAAACGTTGTGACCGATGCACTGAGCCGAAAGATTCACAACAAGATAATCTCATTTCAAGAAATTCGAGATCGACGTCAATGGTTTGACACCTTGGGTGAGTTCGATACTGAAATTCGACTAGATGTCAATGAGACCACCGTACTACTACAAACCGAGAATAGATAGTGACATCGAGTCGAGCATCTTGGAGGCACAACAAATGGTTCAACGAGAAGGGAGAATGAAGGATGAGTTGGAGCATAATCTTCTAACCCAATTGGAAACGAAATCCAATGGATGATGTACTTCGCCAATCGTATTTGGGTTCCAAATCGCGATAACATTCATACCTTATTATAAACGAAGCTCATCAAACTCGTTATTCTATTCATCCTGGTTCCGATAAGATGTACATGGACCTACGGGGTCAATATTGGTGGCCTGGAATGAAGAAAGACATAGCGACTTATGTAGCTAAGTGCCTCACATGTACGAAAGTAAAGCCGAACATCAACGTCCAAGTGGATTACTTGAGCAACCCGAGATCCCTATGTGGAAATGGGAACACATATCCATGGACTTCATAACAAAGCTACCCCGAACCTCTCGAGGACATGATAGCATATGGGTGATTGTTGACCGATTGACCAAGTCGGCACATTTTATACCCATACGTGACACTTACAAGACATCAAAGTTAGCTCGTATATACGTTGATGAGATTGTAAGTCGTCATGGGGTACCTCTGCACATCATATCCGACCGTGACGCTCGTTTCACTTCGCATTTTTGGTCGTCTATGCAAGAACTCTTGGGTACTCAATTGGACCTAAGCACGGCTTACCATCCTCAAACTGATGGTCAAACCGAGGCGAACGATCCAAACCTTGGAGGATTTACTACGCCTGTGTGTTCTTGACTTTGGTGGCGATTGGGATACGCATCTACCGCTCGCGGAATTTTCGTATAACAATAGTTATCACTCGAGTATCAAGATGGCACCGTTTGAAGCACTTTATGGTCAAAAATGTCGTTCACCGATCTGTTGGACCGACATTGGTGAAAACTTCATCACTGGTCCTGAACTTATACAAGAGACGACCGATAAAGTTTCTATCATTCGCAAGAACCTCGAAGTGGCGAGAAGTCGTCAAAAGAGCTATGCTGACAAGCGACGTAAGCCATTGGAATTCCAAGCTGGGGAGTTGGTTCTTCTCAAGGTCTCACCGTGGAAAGGTGTGGTTCGCTTTGGAAAGAAGGAAAACTGGCTCCAAGGTTTGTAGGACCTTTCAAAATCCTGAAAAGGATTGGGAAAGTGGCTTATAAACTAGAGTTACCTTCCGACCTTAGTGGAATTCATCCTGTGTCCACGTCTCAAATTTGAGAAGATGTTTGGCCGACGAAAGTCTGTATGTTCCGCTGGAAGACATTCAGATCGACGAGTCATTACATTTTGTCGAGAAACCTGTAGAGATCATGGATCGTATAATGAAGAAGACTAGAACCACAACAACCCCAATCGTCAAGGTTCGTTGGGAAAATAAACGTGGCGCTGAATTTACTGGGAACGAGAGGAGCACATGAAGAAGAAATACCCTTCTTATTTGTATAGTTTCATTTTTCTTAATTTCGGGACGAAATTCTTTCAAGTTGGGGAGACTGTAACATCTCGTTTTTTTTTGTTAACTAAAAGTTAATTTGTTAGTTCTTGTAAGGGCCATTTATGCTATTTATGAAACTTGGTGGGCTATTTATGTATGATTTTCTTATTTAATAAAGTTTATAAATATTATATGATAATAAGTTAATATTAATTATAAAGTATAAATACTATTATGTAAAATAATACTATAATAATAATAATAATGATAATAAAAATAATAATAATAAGTTATCAAAGTTAACAAAGTTAAAACTTAATTAATTCAAGGGGGCTAATTGTCAAATTAGAAACTTGAAATATTAAGTTTGGGCATAGAATAATAGAAAATCAAAGTTGAGGGACCAAAGGTGTAATTTATCAAAAATCAAACCCCCCCCTTCTCACCCCGTTTTCCGGTGACCTCGCCGGCCAGACTCCGGCAAGTCCGGCGAGGCACCAAAACGCCAAAAAACCGATGTTTTTAATCCGAAACCGTCCCTAAAACGTTCTTGAACACGATTCGAACGCAATCATGGACTTAATTGCGTTTATACGTCGGTTATGAACCCGATCGAGTGTGTAATCGAGCGTTTCTAACCATATAGCCGTTCGATCATTAAAATCAATAATAATCAATTAAATGATCATAATCGAACGTCTAAGTAGTCTAAAGCTTCTATCAATTCCAATTCACCTGAAACAACACAAACAGCAAATCCAATTCCCGTTTTCTTTCGCGACCTGTAACCTTGCCAAAATCCTATCTCCGAACGAATGAACCAAAATCAACATAGGGCTTCGCATCGGGATCATCATTCGAGGCTATCTGCAAGTTTAATTGGATATCATGGGGATTTCTCATCCACTGAGTTCAACGACCGCGACTTGTTCTTCGTTTAGGATTGCTCCAATCGAACTTATTCGGGTAATTACATACATGGTTATGCTCGATAACCATGGGAAACAAAAACCCCATGGTAATTTGGTTATCAAGATCGTTTAGATGATCAATTTGAACGGATCTAAACTAGGGTTCTTGAGGTTGGGAATTGGTGTTATAAGGAAATGGAACCAAGTAATACCGGCTGGAAGCCATGGTACACCGGTTCACGACACGCCCTTACATTCAAGAGGTCCCGGGTTCGAAACCGGGCACCCTCTTATTCTTTTTAAAAGCCTTTTTAGGCCTTAATTCTTACTAGAAAATTTCTAAAAAATTACAAAAAAATAATTTTCATTAACTTTTAACCTTTAAATTAACAAAATGATTTTTCTGTAAATTTATTTTTATAAAAATACCGTAATATTTAATTATTAAATTTTAATTATTGTTGTAAGAATGAGTTTATGTAAAAATTAAATTGTTACTTGAATCAATAATAAATCGTACATTTACTTCGATTAAAGTTATATGATACTCAAACTAAATGCAATAATTTATAATTTTGTAAGAATATTCCCTTAATTTTTTTTGTAATATATATATATACATATATGTATGTATAATATATTATTAATAAACTAAATTGGCTAACAAAACTCTCTTAAATTCTAAGGAACCTAGTTCATGTTTAATTGTTGAATCTGACCTAAATCTTGTAATATTTATATATTAGGTGTCTTGTGACGTTTTACCTTGGAACGGCTTATATTATTCTTATTGATCCTTATATATATACTTATTGATCAAGTGAGTTTCCTTGCCCTCTTTTTACTTTATTTCACACTATTTTGGGGTGAAACATGATAGCTTATACATGATACACTTATACACGTTGAGACTTGTAAATCACGTGCAATTCAACTTATATTTTGTCATGGTTATTTGTTTATTGTAAGTGTTTATATGAGATACATAGTTTGATTACAATCATTAACTATTGCTAGCCTGGCAACGTCTTAGATCTTTGGGCCTGACAAGCCTATTTGGTGCTAAAGCCGAGGTATTGCCGGCTCCTGATGACGTAGCTGTTCATCATGGGACCAAATACACTTAGCCAATCTTTTATACTTGTAATCAAGTCGAGGTTTGGTTGTGACGATATGTGTTCTATAACCTTACTTGCTTATGACCTATGACAGAATTGCTACTTGTAACTTATCATATTATGTATAAAAACCTTGGAAACTCACTAACTATTTATAGTTGACCCTTTTATTTTTATCATGTTTCAGGAAATCCCCAAGTTTAAAGTGGACCTTGAAGCTTGGAAATAAAACTAGGACTTGGACCTAGTTAAATAAATAAATGATATGCTACGTTGTTTTATTTGGATTATTCATGTTTTGTGGCTTTGTTTGTAATGACTTTTGAAACTTATAATTTAATATTTACACTTAAATATAGCGTTATGTGGCTGTGAACAATCTTAACCCTCACATCTCGACGATTCCGCCATCAAGGTTGGGGTGGGACAATGTGACCATAGTTTATCACTCATCCCAGAAATCCCCAGGTAAGCATAACTAGTCCCGTAGGATTTATGCGATGCTTGCCTTAGCCCAAGGGCCTTTTGCCAGGAAATCCAGAATACAGGTGTCCAGTGTCACACAAATTTCTTAGGTTCATGAAATCAAAACCTTGATGAGATTTAACATAGATTAGACTTAAGTCTAAGGATCCAAGTCATAAGCATAAGTATACAATTCACGTGTCGTCGGAATAAGATTAGGAAGTTTCATTTCGGGGGAGAGTCAAAGTGTCAAAGGTAAGTTTAGGGAGACAGGTAACAAAGTTTAAACAATTACAAGGCAACCTATGCTAAGGCATCATGTTGCATATAAGTAAGGTATAGCATTATGTAGCATGTAACAATATATATATTTCCAAGAATATAATATTATCCTATGAGGTCATGCATAAGCTATAGTCTAAGTCACCATTTCTAATAACCTAGATCCCTATAGTTATGGGCTCTCATACCAATCTGTCACACCCCAACCTTGACGACGGAAACGTCGAGATGTGAGGGTAAGATTGTTCACAGCCACATAACGCTATATTAAAATGTAAATATTATTATCATAAGTCTTGAAATGAAATACAATCATAAGTCTCAAACAAGTAATAAGTTCAAACATAACATAACATAATGTAACTTTTATTTCATTAACTAGGTCCAAGTCCTAGATTATTGCATGCTTCAAAAGGATCACCTAAACTTGAGATTGACCTGAAACATGATAAAAATAAGAGTCAACTAAAAATAGTTGGTGAGTTTCCAAGGTTTTCATACATAATATGAAAAAGGTTACAAGTAGCAATTCATATCATAGGTCATAAGCAAGTAAGGTTATAGAAACATATCGTCGCAACCAAACCTCAACTTGATTACAAGTATAAAAGATTGGCTAAGTGTATTTGGTTCCCATGATGAACAAGCATACGTCATCAGGAGTCGGCAATACATCGAGTTTAGCACCAATAGGCTTGTCATGCCCAAAGATCTAAGACGTCGCCAGGCTAGCAATAGTTAATGATTGTAAACAAAATATGTATCTCATATAAGACTTACAATAACACAAATAACCATGACAAAAAGGTAAAGATGAATTGCATGTGCATTTACAAGTATCAAGATGTTTACAAGTGTAAGTTTATAAGGTTAACATGTTTCACCCAAAAGGTGTGAAATAAAGTAAAAAGGGGGCTGGAGAACTCACATGATGTTTAAGTGTATAAGGTGGTAATAAGAATTAAATGACGTTCCAACGAGTTCCTTTACAAGATACCTAAACGTATATATTACAAGTATAAGTTTAATAATAAGATTAACGATTTAACGAGAACTAGGGTTCCAATATGGATTTGGGGTTTTATAAATAAGGCTATTTGTCGACCTCATATATTTTAATACCACGAGAGAAAACTTAATTAATCCAAAAACCCTCATAATGATTTAATCATCAAATGTAAATAAAATCTTATCATCAACATATTTAATCTAAAGTTAAAGATAACATATAAACCAATAATAATTTAGTGATTTCAACTATTTAAAATTGTTTTTATGAAAATAAATAATAACAATATTGTTATAATATTTTGTATAAAAATGTTCAAGTGATAAAAAAAATAATTTAACAGAAAATAATTAGCTAACTTCTAAAATAGACAAAATTTACAAAATTGATTTTTATAATTTTTAGAAATTTTATATATATATATTTTAAAGGCTAGAAAGCCCAAAAAAAATAGGTGAGGTTGCCCGGGTTCGAACCCGGGACCTCTAGTTTGATAGGCGCGTATGTAACTAGTAAGCTGAGGGCCGTGGCCGTGTCTTAAGCTTGGTTCTAAACTTTAAATACTCATTTACAAAGAAACCCCCAAAACCAAATGAGCCCTAGATCGATTTGTCCCAAATTGAAACTCAATACGATTTTGTAAGAGCCTTTAATCATGGGGCTTTTGTTCCCCATGGAGAGACGAGTGATTAGGTGTGTTCAATTACCCGATTTGGTTGGAAAAGATGTTAGAAACAAACGAGGAACAAACGGCGGTCGTAGGTGCACAATGGATGAACAATCTTCAATGGTAACCCAATTAAACTTGTGGGGAGCTTTGTGTGATGTCCTTGATATAAAGCCCCTTGTCAATATCGAAAATTGAAGCCCGGATAATGGTGTTCGAGCACGGCGTAGTTTGCAACAGAAGATGGTGATGAAATTTGAGAATTTGTTTTGTTTTAAGTGCAATTGAGAGTTGGGATTGATTATAGATAGTTAGACGTTCGATCTGGTTGAATTAATTGAGTAATTATTGAGGTTTGATGCTCGAACAGGTTTAAGATTATGAGCTTCGGTTACCGATTGGTTTGGGAGCCATAACCATCGTTTAACCACATTAAACATCCTAATTATGTCCGAAACATGTTTGCGAAGCGATTGGAATCGATTCAACAAGAAAAATCAAGGTTTAAAACATTTTTTAAGGGTCACCGGTGCCGCGCCGGAGCTAAGCCGGCCGGCGGCGGAAAAACGAGAGAGAGGGGAAAAACATGGTTTAAGTTTTCATTAATTACACAAATGGTCCCCCTAGTTTGTAGTTTATCATTTTATGTTTAAACTTAGATTCTAACTTTCAAAATTGGCCAAATAAACCCCTGGACTTAAATTAATCTTAAGTTTAAAATATTTTATGACTTATTATTATTATTATTATAATTATTATACTTATATTATTATTATATTATATTATTATTATTATTATTATCATTATAGTTGTTATTATTAGTATTATTATCATAATTATGATTTGTTTCATTATTACTATTATTAATATTAACATAATTAATATTATTTGGTATTTTTATTTTTAACTTCTTACATTAATAACCAAAGAGAATAAGCATAAATAACACATGAGTTTCATAGTTGTCAATAATGACCTTATAAAAATAAACGAAGTTAACGTTTAGTTAACAAAAATACGAGATGTTACAGTCTCCCCAACTTAAAAGAATTTCGTCCCGAAATAAAAGAATGAAACTATACAAATAAAAACGGGTATTTATTCTTCATGTGCTCCTCACGTTCCCAAGTAAATTCAGCGCCACGCTTATTTTCCCAACGAACCTTGACGATTGGGGTTGTTGTGGTTCTCGTCTTCTTCATTATGCGGTCCATGATCTTTACAGGTTATCGTATAATAATATAATGTCACGGCTAGTGGGTTTTCGTAAAAGTTCATCGTTGTATAAAATAGTAATAGCGTTTCAAAAATATTCAAGACACTCACTTGAAGTCCTAGCAAAACTATAGATTCGTCGTATGTGTCAGGCGAATTACCTGTTGCGAGTTGAAGTATTGTTGAAGTGCGTTTTTATATTGTCGTGAAACTTTATTTCCACATACCATCAAACCTTTCTTTAAACAATGGAAATTTGTTGCGTATATTTCACAATTCGTTGAAATAAATCCGAGGCAACCAAAATCTATTCTAAACATTTGCCTTTGTATTTGGGTTCTCCCCAAAATAATCGTTCATAGAACGTTATTAGCCCCAACACGATCACCTTTCAAGATATTTTTTCTTGAACTTTTAGCACCGTAGATGTGTTCTGAAAAAAGGCTAAAAAGACTCCGAACTATCCAAAGATGAGGATGAAATATAAAATTCATGGGATATTTTTTAAAGAGTAAATTACGCTTTTCGTCCCTGTGGTTTGGTGGTTATAACGCTTTTCATCCAGTAGTTTAAAAACGCCCGATTTAACCACTGTGGTTTAAAATATGTTACAATCAAGTCCAAGACACTAACTCTCATCTAACTTTTATGTTAGGTGTCTGTAAAAAGACAAAAATACCCTTGGACTTAAATTGTTACTTACACACACTCACTATCTCCCTTCATCCTCTTCACAACCCTTTATTCCCCCTCCATCACCACCACTGCCATTACCGCCACCATCGCCTCCGCCTCCATCACCACGTTCTCCCATGTAACATCTTGTATTTTTGGTTTAATAAAAAGCTTGCATCGTTAAATTCTTATAAGGATCTTTGTGTATATTTATGGAACTTATGGTTATCCATGTTTATTTCTTGATTATCATTTAATTTATGCAAGTTAGCAATTAAATTATTAAATTGTATAATAATAATAATAATAACTAAATAATAATAATAACAATAATAATAATAATTTGTAAAAGTTATAAAGTTAAAAGATGGTTATAATTTGGATTTAAGAAGTTAAGGGGGCCCTATTGTCAATTTAGAAACTTTGAAAATAAAGTTTAAGCATAAAATAATAAAGGTTGAAAACTATAGGGACCATTTGTGTAAAAATCCAAAATAACTTCTTTCTCTCTCCCCGCAAAACCGGCGAAGCTCCGGCGAGCCCCAAAACCCACCAAAACTCTTCAATATGAACCCCAAATCGTTCCAATTGCTCTCGGGAACCAGTTTCGAACTTAAACATACCATTTAATTTTGTTTATAAGCCGGTTACGAACCTCAAACTATCGTATAACTGTCGACATTGAACACCATAACCGTTCTACCATTTAATCGCAATTATAATCTAATTAATAAAACTCAAACAATCATCTAACCTATCCTAAGCGTTCACAACAATCAAATTCACCTGACAAACACAATTTCACCAAAATCGATTCTCTCTTCATCGAAGTTCTGCAACCTACTCAAAACCCACCTCTCGTACGACTTAAATCAAAACCGACAAAGGGCTTTTCATCAGTTGGGCTATTCGAAACTTTCTATAAAGCGAATTCGAGTTTCATCATCGATTGTAACTTGAACGAATTGCAACATAGTCGCGTACTGTTCTTGAACCTGTTCTTCATCGATTCATACATAAAACAGGTAATTAGATACGCATTTTGTTCGAATTTACAAGGGGAATCAAAGCCCCATATTTGTTTCCATTAACATAATCGATTTGGCATTCAATTTGTGGTTCAATCGATTTAGGGTTCTAAGGAATGGGGGAAATCCATTGGTTTGTGTTTATATGAATTTTAAAACCAAGATAAACTGTGGCCTAGGGCCTTGGTTCACCGGTCACCCACCCATATTCCAACCTTGAGGTCCCGGGTTCGAACCCGAGCAACCTCACATTTTCTTTTGGGGTTTTTCAGCCTTTAAAAAGGTATATAAAATTTTCTGAAAATTATAAAAAAATGTTTTGCAAACTTTGGTTATTTTTAAAGCTATCCTATTATTTTTTATAAATTTATTTCCATAATTACCTTAATAATTTCTTATAAAATAATATTAACAAATATTATGCTTAGTTTATTCTTATAAAAATAGACTTTATATAACATTTAAATCATCTAATTATTATTTGGACACTAAAGATTTTATAATATGAATTAATCATGGTTGTTATAGAATTTATACATTTTATAATCCAACTTCACAAAATTGCTATAAAGGATTTAATTCCTTTAAAGTTTTATATATGATATTTTTTTCCTTAGACTAAAATATATATATGATTTCACTAACCAACATTATCTAAATATTAAAACCCCCAAATACCAAATTGAAACCCTAGTCTCGTTTAACCATTAAATATATTATTAATTTTTAACCTTGTAAATATATATTTGTTTTAGGTGCATTGTGAAAGACTACGTTGAAACGTTGCTTATTATTATTCATATTAATCATCAATTATATATTATTTGATCAAGTGAGTATTTATATACCTCTTTTTATATTTGTACACTTTGGAGTGAAATATGTTACTTTATAAACTTTGCACTTGTAAACACGTTTGATTCTTGTAAAACTTATGGCTTTTCACTTATATGTTGTAGTTAGTTGAACTTGGTAGCTTCCATATAATGTCGAATATATGTACAGTCATTAACTATTGCTAGCCTAGCGAAGTCATAGATCTATGGGCCAGACAAACCTGCTTGGTTGATCCAAGTACACTTAGCTAATCGTATATACATTTAAACGTTTGAGACTTGTAAGACTTTGTCGAGATTTGATTGTGCATTCTGTCTTACATCCCCAGTTTACTTTGTTCTCTAATTTACAACATGAATTGCCATCTTTTATATACTTATGTATTACAAACTATGAAAATCTCACCAATATTATTGTTGATCTTTTATTTTTAACATGTTTCAGGAAATACTCAAGCTTGATTTTTACTCTTTGAAGCTTACACATCTAGGAAAGGACCTAGATAAATAAGTGAAATAAAATGACTTGTTATGTTTATTTTATTTCTTTGAGACTTATGATTGTAATAGTACAATTGGAACTTATGTTTAATATATATTTGGGTTATTAATAGCGTTATGTGGCTGTGAATGATCTTAACTCTCACTCCTCGACGTTTCCGCCGTCAAAGTTGGGGTGTGACATCCCACACCAACTGTCGGAGCTTTACCGCCGCACACGACCTCGTCGTTAGAGCAATCACCATTGAAGTTGAAGTCCCCGGTCCAAACCAAGACCACCGTCGCTTCCAGGCACATAGCCACCATCACACAGTCGTTGCCACAACACAGGCACATAGCCACCGCCACCACACAGGCACACACCCACCGCCACACAGCCACCGCCACCGCCACGACATGTGCACACAGCCACCGCCACCGCTACCATACAGCTACCGCCACCACCATTACACAGCCACACAACCACCGCCACCGCCACTACACAACACACAACCACCCACCGCTACTGCCACCGCACATGCACACAATCGTCGGAACAAAAATTCCACCACCACCAATGCCACAACGCAAAACCCTAAAAAATCCAAATCCAAAATCCCGAGGCTTTCACGGTGTGATTCGTTAGATATGGCTACGGATTCAGTAATCGAAGCTCGTTCTCGAGTTCCTAGGGGTCTGAAACCTCCTCCTCGCACATCGACGTCATCGTCTTCGTTATCATCATCATCTTCCAGCAGCTCGTTAAGCAGCTCACCGGAGATGGCTTTAACGGAGCAACAAGTTCCTAAAAACCCTAAAAAACCCAAATCCAAAATCCAAAACCCCAAATTGAATGTCAAGAAGAACACGAATCGGATCCAACAAGGAGATGTAGGTTCGCCAGTGATGGTACTGATTCGGATATGGACGATTGGCAGGTGGTGGCAGCCGGTGACTGGCGAGTGATGGCGATGGTGGTTGCTGGTGAGTGGCGTGTGAGATGGTTCGGATGTGGTCAAAGAATAACACGATTCGGATGGAGTGGGACCCACATATTGTTTACTTGTAATATAATAACAATTTTAGTTCAAGGGTATTTTGGTCTTTTTCAAAAAAATTAACAGAGAAAGTGGATGGAGTTAACGGTTTGGACTTGATTGTAACAGATTTCAAACCATAGTGGTTAAATCGGGCGTTTTTAAACTATTGGATGAAAAACATTATAACCACCAAACCACAGGGACTAAAAGCGTAATTTACTCTTTTTTAAAATTTAAAATGAGTATCAGAAATGTTTGATATTGAGGGTATTTATAGTATTTGTATTTTTATAGAAAAACTAGCTGTTAAAGGGCTGGTGGGATGGGGGGAGTCTTGATTGCAACGGTCACAAAAGGTCCGACGTGGTCGTATCGAGAATTCATCAATATGCGGCGTGGGGAGAGGGATGGATGGTGGCGGTGTTGTCGCGCAACATAAGGGGGCACTGTGCCTCATGACAGGTGTGCCCCTCTCACCTTTGACAACATTGGTGACATTTACATGCTAACTAACCAATAAACAATACATTAACATTCGAAGGCCAAGGAAAATATTATATATGAAAAACATACAATGTCGATAAGGGAAACGACATGTTTAAAGACACCTGCTAGTCGGCACTAGTAAAGGAAATCATGCAATCCACTAATGGCACACAAATGTGGAGTCCAGTGAGTAAGAAAATCATGAGAGAAAATGTCAATAACGTCATCCATGTGTGCTTCATGAGGATCATGCATATAGAAGTGAACTTGTTAAACCACATATATAATAGAATGTGAGATATTGTAAGAGGACAATAAGATTATCTTAATTGTGTTTTTAAAATAATAGAACGTGAGATATTGTAATAGAACATTAAGGACATCTAAATTGTGTTTCTGTGTAATCATCTATTTTTAGGATTTTCTGAATCATGTGATACATTAAAGGTTTAAATTTGATAATGAGTATGATCCATATGTTTAAGGCATTTAATGATAATTTTATCTGATTGTGTAACTTTTTCTTCTCTCCCGAGTCGTTGTAAACATGCCTCCGAATGAAGAGGACAAGAAGATGTGAGTCGTTGTAAACATGCCTCTGAATGAAGAGGACAAGAAGATGTGACCTCATGGACATTTTATGGTATCTTTTTATTCTGATAGATATTTTAAATTGTGACAACATGCATAAGTTTCAAAGCCGACAAATAATAGATTTAACAAGCTGTCACTTGGTGTATATAAGACTTATCATTTACGGATTAAAGGGTACTTAGAATGCGGCATAATACTAACATAGTTGTAATAAATCAGTCTTCTAACACTTTGATTATGCAGTTCCTTTAACATTTTATTTTTCTTTATTTTGTTACGTGTTTGTCTCCATAATATTTTCAAATTGATTTTAAGCATTCTAACTAAACATAGAAATCATTTTTCTTGGTATAATCGTGACATTAACAACTTTTTTTCCTAGATCAAATGTTTTTAACGGTGTATCATGGTATCAAATGATATTAGGGATATACATATCTACACGCTTTTATTTATCACCATGAGTTGGTTAGTAGGTGTTCATAAATTCTTTACACTAAATGAAGATATAGACGTGAAGACTTGTATCTTCTTCTCCTCCCCAAGTGAATGCAACTTGCGGAATAATTGGGGTGGACATGTGGCTTGCAATCTTTTGGCTTTGAGATATTTTTGATATGATGCACTTACTTTATGAAAATGAAATCAGATGCATGCTTGTTCTAAAATCAAAATACTAGTAAAATATTATTTGTTATATTTCTTTTATATTTATATTTATCCATAAATTGGCATGAAATCATTTTGAGTACATAAAAAACAGTATATTTCATGTTAGATTTACATCGTAAAATATATCAAAACTCTTCTAGAGATGGGATTAACCTCCAAAGATTGTGTGAGAATCTTGACAAGTATCAACCCAAACTTTTGAAAGAAAAAGAAAAAAAAAACTTATGTAAAATATATGTTATCGAAAGTCGAAACCACGTGACACTACTCTAGATTCTTTTGACATGACACATGTGAAAAATATTGTGAATAGCGATATAAAAAGTAATTTTTTAAAATTTTACAAATTTTGACTCCCTAAAGAAAGAAACAAAATTGTTAAACTCGTTTATATTAACAAATAAAACCATCCGCTCCTTTCCAGCCCATCAGAACTCATGAGCTGTAAAAGCTTGAATATTGATGCCTTTTATTTCTGTGTAGGTTAACCAAAACCCTCAATTTTACTTGAATTGATAATTATTTGTTTAAATGTTTTTAGATTGATTATTTGATAGTTAAATTTTGAAATTAAGTCCACTGTTTATATTGATTAATTTACTTGAATCGTTGATTGTATAGTTTAGGTGAAAATTGATTCTCTAAAAAAGAATAACCTGAATATTTATTTTGAAACTTTATTTGGATTGATTAAACAAAACTTGTTGGTTGATTTGAGTTTATGTATTTAATATGTGTTATTCCTAAGTCTAAATACATGAATTTGCAAGATAGTAAGTTTGAACAAAACTTGTTAAATTTCACTTTTTGTTTTTACTAGCGTCATCGAAAGGAGTGGAGAGGTGGGCCGCCTGCAGACATAACAAGGTGAGGTGAAAAGATGGTGCGAGGGACGTCGCCCATGTGGAATTTTGCACCTGTGGTAGACGATACCTTTGTGAGAATGAGAGAATGAGGGGATGACTGTTAAAGAAGATGATCTTTTGAAAAAAGCTATGAACAAAACACTATGTACCCCACCCACGATGGAAATGGTCTTAAACAAGATGAAGAGTTTGGTGGTGGTAGATGTAGGAAAGATTGAAAAGACAAATTATTTGTTTATAGTTTTACGTTTTTTGTCATTAGATAACATTATAAAAGTATTAAAAATAGATATTAAATTCATAAGTAGTCTAACGGGAAGGCGCACATCTATAGTTATAATCAAATTATAGATACAATTTATATCATTGCACGAATAAAACGTTACACAAATATAAACTTATAATTTCATAGATGGGGTTGAAACGAAAAGTAAAAAATATTAATATTCAGAAAAACTACACCACTTTTTAAATGGATTTTTATAGGATTAAATGTAAAGAACACTAAATATATATATATGTGAGATCGTGAAAATCGTGATGGTCTCCTAAAACAATAAAAGAAAAAGTTGACTATTCAGACGAAGATTATTTTGACCAAATTGGTCGTTGTTCAAAAATAGAATTGAAGATGATTTAAGTGGCCTATAGCTTGTTTCCCAAACTTTTGTACTTTTATTTTTTTTACCAAAAAGGACTACTAAGTATTTCTACTAAAACGTGTACATAGAAGATATGTATGTCGACATTTTGGGGATAACTGATATACTTTCTAGCTAACAAACTATAGTTTCTAATCGATAAGATATAGAATGTGATGATTTTATACCATAAAATTGTAGGTGTTGCATTAAACAAACAAAAAACATATGAATGATTCATGTTAACACTTTTAATCCGTATAGTAAATTCGGATCATTGCATAAAACCAAATTTTCATTCATATATAAACGTTTTGACTCTTTGACATTAAAATATAATTTCGGTAATGTTAAACTCAAATTAAAATCTTATTAGAAAGTTAAACTGTAGTTGATAATTGATTCATTTTCACAATAACAATTTGAAACTTACAAATAACATAAATAAGTATTATATTTGTCACACCCTCAAAATCCACGAGCGAAGATTTACCGTGAGACGTGTGAACAAACCAAGATCCAAATCATTAATTACTCAAAACGATTCTATATGTAACATTTAAAACAAATCAGAAATTAAACTTTAAAACATTAGCGGAAGCGTTTAATAAACATTTCCACCCAAAGTAATAAAATTAGAAGGCGCAAAAATCACGCGATCGAAAGCATACTAAAAGTGTCAAAACGACAGTTGGTGAGTTCAAGAGTTTATAAGTCATCATAAGTAATAACCATAGTGATTTCGCGATCTAAAGCATACTAAAAGTGTCAACACGCATTTGTAAAATATTAACAAGTGTATTAAATAGATAGCTAGTCTAGTTTCATAAGTAATAACCATAGTGATTACGCGATCGAAGATGACTGTGTTCATTTTCCGTCACGACATACCAACTCATGACGTTGTTAGTCGTTAAGGATAATATTGCACCCTCTTGACCTCCAGTCGTACGGGTGGGACTTGTCAGACCCAGTAGTACTATCCAAGATTTTCCACTAGTTTTCTTATTAACGATCCTAAAGTGTAAGGGTTTTCAATTGTATAACACATTATGTTATACTAAACACAAGCTATAATAGTAAAGCATTTTAAAAATACGAGTATGCTTTCTCCCCCCCAAAAAAAGTAAATAAAAGTGGGGCATTGAACTCACCTGATGCGCAAATGAACAATAATAGAGAAACTAACGGTGAGTGGAATGACAACTCGTCAAAAGTTACCTAGAACACGTAAGTACATAAGTATATGTAACCAAAGTTTAACAACCTAAGTGTTCAATAAACCCGTTGACCCAAGGTTTTTGGAAAACAAAAACACATTTGACCTAGTTGATCCGTTTGACCCATTTATGACAAGTTAATTGAAATCTTGTTTACTCAGGCATATCAACTCATTATCCATGATTATCATACAAGTTATTCACGTATGCCACATTATGAATCTAAAGTTTTATCAAGATCATCATACCTACATAGGTTATCATACAACACATGCGAATCCTAACCAAACATCATGCTCAGCTTAAATATAATTAAATCCCAATAACAAATCATACATTAAGTATAATCATGCACTTCATGCCATGTGAAGCTACTCACGATTTCACACTCTAAACCTTACCAATCATACTAAGTAGGGCCTCAGATTTGCATGCGTGTATGATGTTCATTATCACATTTCTCAACATGATTCATACCAATGAACATACATAACAATGATCTACTATTGTAACACCCGATTATTTTAAAAAGACAAGACATAAAGAATAAATGAAAGAAAAGCAATAAAGTCCAAGTGGAAGGACTAAAAGTGTCCAAAAGGACAAATCTTTAAAAAAGTTGGTGTAAAGGTGGGCATGGCCGCCCACCCTCCCTTCACATCATACTTTCTTTCGGTTTTGAGAGAGAGAGATAGCAGAACTTCGAGTTTTGAAGAAGAAGAGAAGAAGAAACTGAATTCAAGGTAATAATTCGTGGTTTTTAAGTGTTTATGACGGGTTTTGTCCCGGTTGTATGCTTATGTGCTTATGTGTTTGTGTATGTGCTCGGGTATGGGTGTTTGGTGTTGTTTTTAGGTGTTTGAACTCATTTGCAAACGGGTTAGAAAGGAAGAAACACCCAGACGCCGGTTTTTACTTGATTTAAACTATCTTTGGGGCTGAAAATGTATTAAAACGATTTTCAAAGTTTATGTATGTTTACCCGTATGTATTCTGCATGTTGGATGTTAATTCTAAAATGCTTATAGGTTGTTCATGTTTAGAATAGCCATATTAAGCTTAGAACAGATGGGTTGGATGATTGGATTTGAAAACATATTAGAAACCTGTTACACAGAAGGTCCATGCGCCTAGATAAGGCTCATGCGCTTGAAAATGCCTTAGAAGGATTTAAGTGTAATCCATGCGCCTGAACAGTAGCCCATGCGCCTAAGATTACCTTAGAAATGTTCAAGTATAGCCCATGCGCCCCAATAGTGCCCATGCGCCCAAGGGTCCCATGCGCTTAAGTGTCCATGCGTCCGAATAACCCATGCGCCTAAGTGTTCGCACGCCCGAATAGTGCCCATGCGCCTGAATAGTTCATGCGCCTAAGTGATAAAATGATTAAGTGTTGACTGATGCGCCTACATAGTGATGAAACGCCCAAACATGGCTCATGCATCCAAATAGTGTCAAAGCGCCTAAGCATTTAGAAATTTTTACAGAATTTTCTGGGAGTCTGTGCTTTTAGGGTTTTGACCGAGGGTTGACTAGGGCTTATTATGATGATGTTTCTTGCATGGTTATGATTGTTCCTTAATATTGTTAAAGCTATTATTATTATTACTTATAGTACGTGACTTTGCGTGGTATGTTTATTATCGTAACATAAAGTATTTTGTAATAGTAAAGAGGAAGAGCAATAAAGAAAACAAGAGAAACATTAATAAATGTTAACAAGTCTTGCAAGCTTACAGGAGATACACGACTATGTTGTCGTTAGCTTAACTGTGTTGCGGGTTAGCTACCCTATTATGCACCCAAGGCCAATCAATTGAGATTGGCAGGACCTTTGCAGCGTGTCCAGGGTGATTGGGTCGGCCTTGTATACAGTTGACCCTTTCGAGGGATATAGTTGACCCTTTCGAGGGATACAGTTGACCCTTTCGAGGGATACAGTTGACCCTTTCGAGGGATACAGTTGACCCTTTCGAGGGATACAGTTGACCCTTTCGAGGGATACAGTTGACCCTTTCGAGGGATACAGTTGACCCTTTCGAAGGATATAGTTGACCCTTTCAAGGGATATAGATAGCTCATCACCCGTTTTCCATCACGCATATAGTTGGGGTATTGTTCATTGGTCCATACAGAAAGTGAAAGATAAAGATAAAAGTTTACAGAACAGACAAGGCATACAGTAAAGAGAACGAACAGTATCTGTTCATATAGTTAATGCGTGCTCGCATATATAGTACAGAGTCGTATTTTACAGAAAAGAGTATTTTCATATACAACATACAGAAAGTATTTTGTTACTTTTAAAACTAGAACTCATTCAGCAATGCTGACTTTTATACATTTTCAGTTCGCAGGTAATTATTGCTGAGGATGGCACGAGGGTGAAGCTACTCGGCAAGGAAAGACTGACATCCATTCGTATTTTATGTTGCTGTTGTTTTGTAATGCAGTAAAACAATTCTTTTGTAAACAGTTAAACGATGATGTATTGCTCAACAACAGTGGTTTAAATGAAATGAATGGTTTTTGACAAATTATTTCCGCTGCTTAAGTTTGTATAATTATAATGTTTAATGTTTTAGCTGCTGTGATTGACCAACTGTGAGGTCTCCGGGAACGGGGCCTTACAACTATAATCCTAAACATGATTCCATAACCTTCTTATATAAACTCAACGCTTATGCAACATTTCATAAAACCTAGATTTTCCAAATAATCCATCAAGTATCCCCATGACTCCAAGTAATGCATTCTAACACATTAGACATCATCAACAAGCATTCTAACATGATCCTTACATCATATACACACCCAATTCACAATATCCAATGTTTCACATCAATAAAGTTTTTCTTTCGGGAAAGTAACATCCAAAAACCAATCTATCATCCAATTCAGTCATGAATTCATCAATGTTATGTCTAATCTAGTTCATAGCAAGATAACCATCAACAATTCATCAAAATTCCTAATTCTCATGCACAAAAGTTTCTACTTATTGTAAAGTATGAACAACACGTTAATTCCATGAAATTCTTACATAATTAACGTAAACTAGCATTAATGCAATACAATTAACATCATAACATCATCCAACATAAAAAATTTTGACTTTATCCATGTCAATTGAACTAGGGTTTTTCTTGAATAAAAAACTATAAGAAAGCTTGTTTAAACTCACCTTAAATCGTGTAATGATAAAAGATTATGCTTGCTACAATGTTGTAATGACCACAATAGCTCATAATCGAATGTTTTTGGTGTTCAAAAGCTTAAAATCAAAAGGATTGGGGTGTGGGGAAGGGGGTTATGGCCGAGTGGGGTGTGTGGGAGGGGGTTAGGGTTTAATTTTTGTTTAAATATGGTATGTATTTCTTGATTAACCCCTTATTGTTTTATAGATTATAAAAGTAGCTTTTTTATACATTTAAATAATTATAGTCACATAATACATGAATTATTATTAACCATCAACAATTATATAATCCAATCATTAATCACCACACATGAAATCATATAACACGCACAGTCACGTTATAAAGTGAAATTCATAAATAATATTTAAAATTCATAAATCACATTACCACATATTATAATCAAAATTATTAATTAGGTTATTATTTATTAACTACACTTAATTATTAATAGGTCACTAACGTTTAACGACAGCTAGAGTTTGCTCACGACACGTGTATGCAAGATCTAACGAAACTAACGGAGATTGATAACGGAAAATTACCGGATATCATAATATTACACATGATAAATGGTTAAGATTTGTGCTAATCTTGTTATGTAATACTTGAACTTGATAGAAAATGAAAAATTAGGTAGAGTTATACTAAAATAGTTATTTAATCTGAAAAATCTAATAAGAATTATGGGTTTGACACGTGTTCTTTTAATATTTTAAATGAGATGATATTTTGATAATTGTGTTAAATAACTCAGCTAATTATATTTAATATGTTCATTGTATCAAATATCAGTTTATTGTGTTTTATATTTTTATCATTTGTTATATCTTTAATTATTGTGTTTTATATTTTAGATTATTTTATATTATTTTATTATTGTTTTATAGATTATATATAAAGTTATTATTTATTATTGTATTTTACAATTAGAAGTATACATTGGTATTATTTCATCAATGTATTTTTAAAATTCATAATGTTTAAAATAACATAATGTATTATTTTTGTCATTGTTTTATAGATTATATAAACTTATTATTATCATTGTGTTTTATAATTAGAAGTATATAATGATATTATCATACCAATATATTTTTCAAAACTAATAATGTTTAAAATAACACAATGTGATATTTTTGTCATAGTATTTTATAGATTATACAAGCTTGTTGTTATGTATAATTGTATTTTACAATTAGAAGTAAATAATCATGTAAGTGTCTAAAAAAGACAATGATGATAAAAAATCATAATGATTGTGTTTTATTTTTTATATCATTTTTGTGTTATGTTGTTATTATTTTTAATGTATTAGATTAATTAGTAAAACTTCTTAATGTAATTTAAGATATTGAAGTAAATGCGGAGCAATTTGTGAATGCAACATAAAAGGTTAATGCATGTGTTGACTAAGAAAGTACATTGAGTATGAGATGTTAGGCCTAGTATGAGATAAATAGATTAGTATTCCCACAAGTTTCTCATATGAAGTATTTATCAACAATTTTATCATTTTTATACACATAATTATACTCAATAGGAATGTAAATTAGCTTACAACTAGTCGACCAAACTAAATCCGAAACTCCAAACAGTATTTACATTGAGAAACACAAATTTCATGATCAGATTAATGTGTCTAATTTTCAAAAACCAAATCAAAAAGTGTTATAATCAAAACGAATAATATTGGTTGATATAAAAAACCGAATGTTACATTGCTCAGATCTTTGATCTTTATTTGAATTATGCTTTAGCTGAAAATATTCTTTCCTATCGTCTTGAAAGGTTTGTAATTTAGTTTCTCTAAATTGTGTTCATTTACAAAACCATCTATTAAAATTTCTATTCTATGTTTCTATCGGTAATCATTAGAGTACATCAAACATATGGACAAAGTTACGCATATACATTATAAGGGTAATATATTGATATTTAATTACTAATTTATTATGTATTATATCAATTATAATGTTCTAAAAGTCTTATTTTTTAATGAAAAACTTATAATACATTTGTCTTATATACTTTTAATTTTAGTGTACGTCCCTCATCTATAAGATAGTGTGTTCAACATCACTTAAGTTGTGAAATATATTTACATTGAAGTAAAATAGGATTAGATTAAGGTCATTTAAAAAAAAACTAATTTACACTGACCCTTTGCATGCGGGTACTCAATTTATTAACTCAAAGTTTTATTACTTTAACTTCAAATGTATTACATTATTAGAGCCTTCCATCCTCTCTTCATTTTTTTCTATATAATTTAACTAAAAAACATATTTTTCTTTAACTTTTGCACATCTTTAAAAACTCTTTAATATTCTTTTCTTCATCTATCTGTATTTTACTCACAAATACTTATTTTACTACTTTTTTCTTTTTACACACTCACAATAATTATAAAATACTGAATAGTTACTTTCTAAATATAAAGAATAAAAGTACATCATAGTTTACCTATAAAATAAAGAATAAAAGTACATTATAGTTTACATAAAATTACATTTCTTTATATTTTTCTCAATATAAAGATAAAGTATTTATCCCATTAGGTGTTTTCAAAATAACTGATATTCAAAAAAACAAATATTTGATTCATATCCGAATCCGAAAAATCAATTCGAATTCTTATTCAGGTATTTGGATAAGATTCATCTGAATCCGAATCTTTTATTCGGATTTCGAGTATCATAATTTTTTATTCGGATATTGGATTAAACCGAATAAGTAATTCCACTATGTTTCTACCCAATACATATTATCCAACCATATATTATGTTTTTAGTTTCATACTCAATAGTCTTGATGCCTTATAGTACTATAATACTAAACAAGTGCATATGAATCGATTGTTCTTCGAAGTTGAAGATTCTAATTTTAAAATTGTGTTTAAGACAAGTTTATTCTAGTTTTTTTATCTCTTATTGTGATTTTAAACTAATAAAATAAACAATTAGCGAAATAAAAAATAGGAACATATAGGAAAAAATGCTATTAGGTTTATTCAGATAATTACGTATTATTTGGATTTATCTTAATCCAATCCAATTGAATTTGGATATAAATATCCTTTTTTCGGATCAGATCAAATTTCAGAAAGGGTAATGAAGTTCTGAGATCCGAATAATCTGTTATCCGATTCGACAAACATCCTTATACCCATACTTATAATTTATCTAAAAACTATCATCCCCTAAATTTATTTCATATTTTCTAAAAAATTCCCACATTTCATTCCTGATACCTATAATTTAGATGATTTGTTAGTAGGTGACCCCAAATTTTAGAAAACATTATGTTTTCCCTTAAAAAATTTGAGGGATGGAGATGAGGATGAGGATGAGAAATCTAATATAGGATCAAATTACACAAATTATAGTTATAAGGAACTAAATGCGAATGTTATTACACATTACCAGGGGCGGCCCTTGAGAATTAATAATAGACTCTTGGCCCGAGGCAGGAACAAAAAATGAGCCCCTATTAGAAGTATACAAAAGTCTAAATCAAATAACTTATATATACAAAAATTATAATATAACAATAATTGTTATAACAATAAATAAAACAAAAATATTGTAACAAAATAATCTAAACATCCAACAAATTTATAGTCCAAAAATAAAATTAAAGAATCAATTTTATACCTTAGTGGGTTTTTTGTTTGAGAATTGATATTGTGAGGTTTGAGACTTCAAAAGTGGATATCGATGGCTACGTGCCTCTGTTGAAAAATATTGTTGAATTGCTAAAGTCGATCGCTAATCGCTCTTCTCACTTCTTTCCTCGAAAATGGACGGGACCGACCGGTCGGACCAGTAATCAGACCCCAATCCGGTCCTGGTCGGTGCTTAAAATCAGTTTGGCGTTGAACTGGTGGTTGGATCGGTCAAACTGAAGGTCGGACTAGTTGAACTGGTTTTTTATAAATTTACTTTTAAAATTTTCAGTATTTTTTAGCATCTTTTTGTTAAAATAATCAAAGTTTTATTTGGTTCTTATATCCGGTCCGACCAACAAACCAGTAAGACGTTCGGTTCATTGTCCAATACAGTTCTAAAAACATTGCCCTTGAAATCTTGAATAGTTTTTTTTTCAATTTAAGTGTTATTATATTAGATTGGGTAAATATTAATGGGTTTAAGGTAAGATTTAGTAGACGTAAAATAATTAAAACGTTATTGGTTTCTTAAAGTTTTATTAATAGTTTATAGTTTTTTAAATAAATAAATTATATATATATATATATATATATATATTAAAAAATAAAAACTTTAAACATAAAAAATCAGACCCTAAACGCTAACCCATTTATCTTTTTCGGGGCCGCCAATGCACATCACACCCGAACCCACGCTAACAAACAGTTATTTAAAAATAAAATTCAACCAATATGAAAAGTTCCACTTGTTAGGGATCAAAGTCCTTACCGACCTATTATTCTTCTAAACTTTACAATTTTATAATTTTCAAACGAAGCTTCTCTGTTTTCTGTCTTCCCACATCCTTCGGCTTTATAAATGCTCCACCCTCGTTCTCATTCCCACATCATCCAACACACACACACAGTAAACACACCAACAAAAACACACACAGTTAACCAGCAAGCATGGTGTTATCGAGAACCGTTCAATCGGCCTCCGATGACTCCCTACACTCGACATTCGCCTCTCGATACGTTCGCACTTGTCTCCCAAGGTACGTGCGTTATTCGATCGATCAGATCTGATGTTTACTACCGGTGGAACTTGTATTGAGATTGAATTGGTGATTGCAGATTTAAGATCCCCGAGAATTCGATCCCTAAAGAGGCTGCATACCAGATTATTAACGATGAGCTGATGCTCGACGGGACCCGAGGCTGAATCTCGCGTCGTTCGTCACCACGTGGATGGAGCCTGAATGTGATAAGCTCATTATGGCTGCTATTAATAAGAATTATGTTGATATGGACGAGTATCCTGTTACTACTGAACTTCAGGTATCGTCATTTCTTCATTCTTCTTACGCTATTTGTCCTGTTAGAGTGTTCACACTGTTTTTTACGATCTCATTCTCGTATTTATATTAAAAAAATTATTTTTTTTACTATCTATTTCAATTAAATAATATTTTTTAGATATATGTATCATTATTTTTTTACTATTCTTTACTTATAATCACTTGTAAAAATTAAAAAAAAAATTAACAGAGGTTGCTACTATGATTCCTCATATTTTCTCAGATATGAATAATCATGGTAGAGCCACATAAATATCTTTCTACTTCACTTACAATCACTAACACCCATCTTCTAAAATATAGGACACACACTTACATAAAAATAAGGAATCTACTATGAACGCTCTTATAGTGCTTAGATCAGGTAGATTGTGAGATAAACTGCTACAAATGTTTGTGTTTTTATAACCGGACTGGTCAGGGAATCGTGTGAGTTGAACTGGTTTCGAAACACAGACGCACATGAACTAGTTAGAACAAAACACGAAACTCTTTTATGTTTAGCTTTGATTTGCAGTTTTAATAAAATACGAAAAATGAAATAAACAAAATATGAAATTAGTTGAAACAGTAAATTAATTAGTAAGTTAGGATTTAAAATAAATAAATTAATGTTTATTAGAAAATTTGGCCAAAGACCAATCCAATTCAAAAGTAGGTGGTTCAAGGGAACTGTTCTATGAGTGGTGATTGGTGCAAGCAAGAAATCTGGTTTGATTATAAAAACATTCAATAAACATATGCATTTTTAGACCATTAAAATTATATTACTTTCATTAGCATCAATCCGTTTGACCATCCATAATGGTTTCCTTTCACCTTTACCATCTTTTAGTCCGACTAACGACCATCAGCATTTTTCACTTCTTATTTCATCCACTATAGTGATTTTTTTTAGTTTTACCATTCATATTCACTTCATCTTTTCATATTAAATAAAAAAACAAAAAAACACAATTAGGTGAATGTGTCTGGTAAGGTGTGGTGTGAATGTGTCTGGTAAGGCGTGATGTGAATGTGTCATGCGGCAGTGAAAATTCGTTGTGCCAAGCAATGGATCGTGGCACCGAGAGAGGGCGTAGTGGTGTTGCCACACGCACTTCTCTCGCACATCATCATGTCATGGCTTGTGGCATGGGCATTACAGATAGTCTTATAAGTTCTGTTTAATTTCCTCTGTCATATATAATAATGATTTTGTATTTTCTCCTACCAAAGAAAAATATGCATTTGAGAACTTTAACTCTCACATCATTATATAACAATTGCAACTACTAGCTATAATAGATTAATAGATGATGCTGTTAAAAGATGCCAAGAAAAGAGAATATGTTAGTGTAATTTTTTATAGTCAAAGACCACTCAAATGCAATGAATATATTATTTGGTCAGAAGAGTAAAGAAGTTTCGAACGGGACACAAATATATATTTATATGTACTTAACTCAAATGATCGCCATTAAAAAATGTTACATTATAAGCTACGTCAATAATATTATATTATTAACATCAACATTTCTCATTAATTTCACATATGCAGTACTATAAATAAAATTTTGGGCACAAATAAATCACCACTAAGTATTAAAGTTGTACGGCCTACCGTTGATAGTTTTTTTATTAGATGACCAATGGGCATGCACAATTAAGGACAAACAAATATTTTTGCCAGTGACACATAAATGTATAAATGGTTTGGTTCAAGAGATCATTGGATCTCACAACTCACATACAATGTAAGAAACTGGTCAAACATTAAACAAATAAGATCTTAGATCGTTAATTTATTTTAGAAAACTAGGGTGTATATATCTATGTTTAAAGCTTATAGACGTATCATTTTCTACTCTCACTCTCATTTCATTTTCAATAATTTTCGTTGGATAAAAACGTCCAAATTTTAATATACTCATTCACAAACCCATCCCCAATTCGCTATCTATCATTTTTATAATCTCGCTTATTTATAAAATCAATGAATTATATTTTAAAATATGTGATTTTAATTTGTTTATTTTTGAGATCTATGTAGTATTTAAAGAGATATGGGCTTCCTCATTTGGTATAAGTTAAGCTAGAAGAGAGGTCTTTGGTTTGAATCCATACAAAATGTAAAATTTTGAAGTAAGTTAAAAAGTAAAAGTAGAATAGATCAGCTTTAAAAAATAAAAAGTATTTGGATTTTTAAGGCTAATTTTTGAAGTAACTTAAGGTTATTTATTAATTATTTTTGTAAATCCAGGCGTTGTGTTAACTTTTTTAAGTTATTTTTTTCTTTTTAATGTTATTTAGTTACTGAAATAGTGAAATTATTTTAAAGTCAACTGAAATATGCATTTGCTATTATTGTATCAATTTGACAAAAAGAAATTTTAATTTGAAAAAGGAAGAAACGTCTTATTTGTTATAAAAGTTTATAGTTAATATTATTAACCCCTCTGTTTTTTATGGAATTTGGCAAATACATATATGAAATGGTTTTCAATAAATGTATTTTTTACTATATCTCAGATAAACATGGTCTTCTCCTTATTATCTGTTTGTCTTTACTTTTATTACTCTTGATATAGACTTTGAATTTTGATACATTTAATTAATGGCATTAAGTCTTTTGATTCTTTCCTTGCCAGTTACTTCAAATCCTGATCTATCAAATTGTAGTTATATTTTAAGAAGATGTATATACAAGTTTTAATCTTGATTTTCTTTTCTATTTCAACACACTTACTTTTAAAAACTATGTAAAATAGTCTTAAAAATGTAAAATAGGAAAATCGAATGTTGCCTTTTATATTAGCAAGTAACAAATGTCAATACATTCTTTCCTCTTTTGAATGGAGTTAGCTGGCAATAGGATATTTCTAAATAATGTAATTAAAATAGTTTATCTTAACTTAAAAAGTAGAAAAATAATTCCTAAAGTGGTATGAAAGAATAGTTATTTGTGGGCAATAGAGCGTGGAATCGTGGATAACCGAGTGAATACAAAAGATTATGGTATTATTTTAATATACCCATGGTATGCCTTACAACTATTTGTTTACTTTTTGTGTCTAAAGTCTATATACTTTAATGATCTGATTAAATGATGGTAATTTATTTTAAATACTTTATGGTCATTATTTATTGGGGCAGGTGCCTTTCTTAACGCTGCACGTCTAATTATTAATGGATTAAATAATTTTTAATCCATAAAATACTTGATAATATACGTCTTATGATAATCATGGATGACTATAGTTGTTTTATATAATAGGTAGGGATGTTCAAAGTCGGATGTCTAAAAATTTGAATATCCAAAATTTCGAATAGTGAAAATCACTATCCATATCCGAAATTTTGGATATCCGAATTTCGAATCCGAATTTCGGATATTCGAAATTTCGGTTACTGATACGGATATCCGAAATTCATTTTTTTTTTTTTTAGTTTTTTTTGCAATAATTTGAAATATAACATTATAAAAATAATATAAAAAACCAACTCATATCATAAAAGTTATAATATACACTAAAAAATCTCAATCTAAAGTAAAAATATATCTAATTTTTTTATAAAAAATAAAAAATATTTTTTAGTTTTCGGATAATCAAATATCCAAAAAAATTTGAAAATCATTATCCGAATCCGAATCCGAATTTTCGGATATCCGAAAATTCGGATATTTTCCGATTCGGATTTATGATTTTCGGATCTGATTCTCGGATTCGAATATTTTAAAACATCCCTATTTACATGTTGTTGTTTAAAAATGTATGAGTGGAATTCTTAAATTATATGTAATGATTTTGAATGATTGTGAGTAGATGAGAGAAAAAATGTTACTGTTACTTTGTAAATTTGAGAATTCATTATTCAAACCTTATAATTTTTTTAATATATTTTAAATTGGTTATGAGTGAAGAAAAGAAAAAAATAATGATAAAGGTAGAAAAATATTATTTAATTGAAAGAAGATAGAAAAAATAGTGGTATTTAATGTAATTATAAGAATAAAGATAATAAATGAGATGTGCATGTTGTAACTAAAAAATAAGTAAGAATGATGCTTCACGTCTACAAATTCAGTTACGTGTGTCGTGGCTAATTATTATGTGTTTAAATACGTAAAATAACCATATGATGTTGTGACGATTCATTTATGAAGTTTGAAACATGGATAGAACACAACTATATAACGCAACCGTTGTCCTTTGGCCTATCTCAATTATATTCTTCACTACCGGGACGCACGTCAAGAAAAACATCAAACACAGTTAGAAAGTTATTGAGGAAAAATCAAACTAGTAAAAAATATATTAGTTTAAAACGTATATTATGTATAGTGTACGAGTCAAGTTGAAACAACATAAATTTAAAGGGGATAAAAACTAAAGTGGTGGTTTAATAATAGATGCCAGAGACATGAACTGGTAAGTGTGTGTTATATAATTAGTTTAGTATTTAGTATGAGAACATCATGGTAATTATAGCTTCTTTCTCACAAATCATATGGTTAAAAATATTTAAAAAATATATTAATATTAATATATGTTTAGGAATGAATTATTTGATTTACAAATAGTAATGGAAACGAGTATAGATATAACCCAAAGGCTAAAAGGTTTACCTATTTCAAATCATGCAATTTCTATGGATCACGTAGTTGTAAACGTTTTGTGTTGTTTGAATCTAATTAGACCTGAACTTTTTGTTTCATTATTACAAATAGATTTTTCTCATTTTATCCTATGCTATATGAATGCAGAACCGTTGTGTGAACATGATAGCACATCTTTTCAATGCACCACTTGGCGACTCTGAAACCGCGGTTGGAGTTGGAACCGTAGGCTCATCCGAGGCAATCATGCTCGCCGGACTTGCTTTCAAAAGAAAATGGCAAAACAAAATGAAAGCACTGGGCAAACCTTACGATAAACCCAACATTGTCACTGGTGCCAATGTTCAGGTAATAAACGCAAAATCATCACCAACAACAAGACCCGACCCAGATTTCATTATAGCAACATAAAACATAAGTAAATGAATTTAATAAGGCTCAATAACACTAATTATATGTAAATTAATTAGGTCTGCTGGGAGAAATTCGCAAGGTACTTTGAAGTGGAGTTGAAGGAAGTGAAACTAAGTGAAGGTTACTATGTAATGGACCCTGATAAGGCTGTGGAGATGGTTGATGAAAACACATATGTGTGGCTGCTATCTTGGGTTCCACCCTTAACGGCGAATTTGAAGATGTTAAGAGGTTAAACGACCTCTTAGTTGAGAAGAATGCCAAGACTGGGTATGTACCTTTATATGTTTCTTATCAGGATTACATTATCTTATTGGTTAACAGGGTATTGGATGAGTCTTATGAATTTTCTGGTATTTCTATCTTATGAGACTTGTTGTGGGAATGTAGATGGGATACTCCAATTCATGTGGATGCTGCGAGTGGCGGTTTTATTGCACCATTTCTCTACCCCGAATTGGAATGGGACTTTCGATTGCCGTTGGTAAAGAGTATAAATGTAAGTGGTCACAAGTATGGTCTTGTTTATGCTGGTATTGGGTGGGTGATTTGGAGGAACAAAGAAGACTTGCCTGATGAACTCATCTTTCACATTAACTATCTTGGTGCTGATCAACCGACTTTCACCCTTAACTTCTCCAAAGGTAATTCTAAAGTCTTGATACTTGGTGTTTAGCGTTTCGATAAACATATTCTACTTCTGATTATAAGATTTAAACTTAACGTTTATCGATTACTTTTCAGGTTCTAGTCAAATAATTGCTCAATACTATCAACTCATTCGCTTGGGTTTCGAGGTTAGCTTTCATCTCTAAAACTCTTTCCATCTCTCCAAACCCGACCCTATAGTATTTTTTTTAAAAAAACAAGCGTTTTAGGCCCTTTTATGAAGTCACTTAAAACATAAGTATCTTTTAATACATTTTCTTTATCAGTAATTTCTTACCTAAGCAATGTTGTAAGGGGTCATATTATATAGAGCTTTTCTTTCTTATGAAAGATTTTTTTGAAAGATATGAGAAAAAAATTGTGAAGAAAAAATTATCTTCAATTCTTTCATGGAAAACAAACTTAAAACTTAAAATTTTGTTTCAGGACGTTAAAAACTAGTTTGAGATGCAACAATCACACTCACATGCATGCATGCATATTACATTACTAACATTTGAAAATTAATTATATATTCATGATTAATTAGGGATACAAGAACATCATGGATAACTGTCAAGAAAACGCAATGGTGCTAAAGGAAGGATTAGAGAAAACTGAACGCTTTAACATCGTCTCTAAAGACAATGGCGTCCCACTCGTGGCCTTTTCTCTAAAAGACCACAGTCAGCACAACGAGTTTGAAATATCAGACATGCTGAGGCGGTTCGGGTGGATTGTGCCAGCTTACACAATGCCACCCGACGCCCAACACATTACAGTCCTAAGAGTGGTGATTAGGGAAGACTTTTCAAGGACACTGGCTGAGCGGCTCGTGAGCGACATCGTGAAGGTGCTTCACGAGCTCGATACGTTGCCGGCTAAAGTGAATGCTAAGATAGAGATTAGTGAAGAGAAGGGGATAGTGAATCAAACCGAATTGGATGTGCAAAGGAAGATCACAGATGCTTGGAAGAAGTTTGTAGCAGACAAGAAGAAGACTAATGGTGTGTGTTAAGATTTGATTAATTATCTTGTTTTGGATATTTTAATAATGGGCTGTAACTGTGTAATGCTTGCATTTGAACGTATATTAAACCTTTTAAGAATGTATCATTTTGTGTTGGTTTAATACATAATTAATCTTTGTTTTGTTTTGTGTGAATGATGTTTGCAACTCTTTTTTAATTTAAAATTTTGAAATTGTCAAGGATTTCGTTTGGGCTTGTAGTTTATATATGGTTTCTCACTGTTTAATAGTTTAAATAGAAGAAGAGAGATTAATCTTGTTTGCTAAAGCCGAGAAAGATATTATGAATCATAAAAGTATATAAACATATAACTGTGTTGATAGTCTAGTGATAATAGTTAAAAAAATTAAACAATACAAGGGTTGACGGAGCTTAAATTAAAAAGTTTGTATAGTTTAAGAGTAGAATTAGATAAATTTGTGAGTTATCATTAATAAAACATATAAGTTATAAAACAGAAAAAATTGCATAAATAGTCCTTGTGTTTGATTAGATTGTACATTATGTCCTCAAATTTTAAAAATTACAATATTAGTCCAAATTTTTTATAGTCATAGTTGGTCCTTACGTTCTAAAAATTGTAAAGTTAATCCAAATCTTATGTGGTTGTTGCACTTTTGGTCCCTAAAATTAATTTAAAAGTTAGTCTAAACTTTATGAAATGCATAAAAACTAAATGAATTTAATGTTCGAGACCAAATGTGCAACGAGTACACAAAAGTTTGAACTAACTTTGTAATTTTTAAAGTTTAAAGACCAAACATACAATCTAACTAAACCACATAGACCATTTATGTTATTTTCTCTATAAAACATATTAAAACTTGTATATAACAACACTTGTATATGATCCTTAACCCAAATGATTGATGTGAGATACCTCAAGATTTTATTACAATAAAAAAATATTTTGAGTTCAAGTCTTATTTGTAAAAAAAAAGTATAAGATTAGTTAAGGGTTTTCTAACTTAAAATGAGTTTACTTTTAATGTATTCTGATTAACTTAAAATGAGTTTACTTTTAATGTATTCTGATTACGTAGGAAGATAAAATGTTATATTTTTGTTGATGTTAACAATGAGTATGATAGTGATGGTTATCCGCATTAAAATGCATGTTCCGAATTGAAGTATAAGATACAAACATTCAATACATGGTTTCTTTAAGTTACAACTAGTTTTTTTACAAAGCCGTGTGTTGCGCGATATTGTACAT